>CM062226.1:20250302-20469400 GCA_031216235.1 Syzygium jambos
ATGAAAATTTTGAACGATTAAATGCTTAGAGGAATTAGTGATAAAAATACACAACAGAAAGAAACTTAATAACATCATGTGGAAATACAATAACATTTTCAAGATTTGAATTACTTTAGGAATGTTTTGTAGAATAGAAAAGATATAAAAGTTAATATTGACACACGAGAGGGATTGAATGAAATTAATAATGTACACATTTGTGCACGAATGCAATATTTGGAAAGTACGTAGCTGAGGATATGTAGGGAAGAAATGGAATGATTGTTATCTTAAAAGTAGGACGTTCTCTTTGCTTCATATATTAGTATATATTGTGTCAATAATTCCCTCCATTAATCAATGATTCAAGTTTATGGTAATAAAGTGATTTTGCAAAAATATTTTAAATATCAATTTGTTTTGTATACACGCAACACATGTGCATTTTTGCTAGTTAATATAAAACAGAGGCAATAAATTATGAGAAATCAAACTTAACTTAAAAAATTTCTGAATTTGGTGACATATCGAAGTTGAAATGTAACTTTCCATGATTTGTAATTTTAGCTATGTACGTAAATAATTAGTTAGTGTGCTTACCATGTTTAATTTTGTCGTACATAAGATATCAAATTCGCACTCATTCTTACTACTTCCAAATTAATGAAAATGTAATTATAAAGTAATTTTCATTTTCAATTTTAATTTCCATTATGTCTTTTGAATTGTGTTTTATCTAACTATGTGAATACATCTAGGTAGAAATATGTTTTGCGCTAAATTTTACTCAATTGTGCTACTTTTTAAATTTTCTCCTTTTTATCTTCTCCTTTAAATATTTGAATCATGAATGACGTACTGTACACTCATTGCACTATTTATGTTGAAGAATAAATATAAAAACGTGCATTAGTTTTGTTTAATTAGTTAAAATGGGAGTCAAAACTATTATTGAGCGATAAAATTGTAAAGGTATAACTAGCAGTTAGATATGACAAGCATAGTTTAATGAAAACGATGTAAACAAACATTTATTGTTAGGTGTAACCAAACACCACTTTCGATTAAGAAATGCCAATCAAATTTAAATGATTTTATTGTTTACAAATGAAAAAAATAAATGTATCCAAAACGGCACCTTAATCATGCAATGTTGTTAAGCTTTCAACTTCTCTCCCAAACAATACTTAAAGATGCATTAAAACAACTAATATCGTTCTTCATCTATATATTGTCGAGTTATTCTGAGTATAGTATGATAATGATAAGTACATTACACTCAATAGAATTAATTGAGACTTTTTTAAAAATGCGATAATCGATACACTAAACATTATTAAAACATCTGATTAGGGATCAAGTCAAGATATCGAATTCCCGTTTTTCATAGATAAACGTAAATCACCACTAATATATTTACGGTTCTTGAAGACAATTCCAAATAGCGAAATGATAAAAAGATTATGTTATCTCAAGAATATATTCTAAATTTGAAAAATCACATCTAATTTTTGGAAACTTTCCGTCAGTGGCATATTAAAATTTCACTAATAATAAATTCGAAAATCCATTCAATCGTTTACTATTTTGTCCTCGTTTTGCAGAGACCTCGAGTAATTTTCATACAAGGTAAAATTCTCACTCTTCTGTTTTTTCACTCATGCCAAATGATTCGTATGAACCGTACCCACCATAATTAGACGTTCCATTTTGCTCGGCATGTAGTAGAGCACGCCAAACTATTTTATTGGAGAGAAAATTGCAAAAAAAAAAAAACAACAGTAAAATCGATTCGAAGTCTTCTAAGAATATTGACTCATCTTTTGGAATTGAAATTACGTTTGTTTGCTCTCATGTTGTTAAAGTATCTCATATCGCTTCTATACAGGATTTATATGCTCTTACTCCATCTGTAAACTTAAAATTTTGCGTTGTGCTTTTTTAAGATGGTATTAGATCTAGGTTTTACCCCAATTTACCGTCCTTGTTCGTCAAATTTCATGCGCCCTCTTGTTTATGGGATTTATTTACTCTTTATAGCTTATATACATGCGATATCCCTCTATGTACAAATTAAAGCTTTTGAATTGAACATTCTAACATATATATCTTTAAATTAATCATCAAAGAAATGGGAAAATTTCCCAATTAGTCATAAACTTATTGTGTAGATGCCAATTCATCCCTAAACTTCTTAATTTTGCCAACATAGCCCTAAATATTTGTGTGGAATATAAATGTAGTCATTTCGGTTAATTTTTGTCGGAAACCGCCGATGTTGTGGTCCAGTTATCGTCGCCCGTCCTACGTGACACACCACCTTATCGGCGATTTCCAATGAAAATTAGCCGAAAAGACTTCGTTGAAATTTCGAGCAAAGGGTCGGGATTAAATTAATAAAATTAAAAAGTTTAGAACTGAATTGACACCGTTACAGTAAATTTTTGAAGAAGACGGCATTAGAAAGTTGTCTGCATCAAACATTGAGTAAGCACTCTCACCTCAATTATCAAACATTCTCATCAGCTTCTTTCGCCTCCTATTGTTGACGTGGAACCAAAGATATGGCGGTTAGTAAGATTTTTTTTTATATATAATTTCATTACCAACCGGCCATTAATAAACTCCATAAAAGAGTTGGCCTTGGCTAGTCCGGCACGCAGAACTAGTATAAACAAACCGAAACGAGACCTACCCACAAAAATAGAATATATTTCTCATGCACCAACCATAACAAATTTTCATTAACCTAATAGAAATTAATACTGCAAGTTTGCTGGCTGTGATCTAATTCACATAGCTGAATTGGTAATGCACAATGAAAGTATGAAATACATATGATATTATTAGCCCTTTTTTTTAATAAAAAATAAGTGGTGGGCATAGACTGTTTTGGATGATTATAAAGCGACACGTGGAGGGAGTAGATAGCTCTAATTTTTTTTAAATTTCTTTTTTGGGGTGCGGTGGTCTTGAGCTTTAGTAGGTTGTGCTAAGATTAATGAATGATTGATCGGTATGATTTGATTTTTTTTTTTGACAAATGCAGCATTGCCTCCCCCACAAATAATCAAGCGTTATAGTAATGAAACGTGGGCCCCGCACGGTGTGCCCACGTTTTTGACATATGGGCAGGCGATGACGTCATCGATGACGTGGATGGGGACCACGTCCTCATCTGTTTTTTTCGGCTTGGTCGTCTCTTTTTGTATTTTCATTTTCACGTATTCATAACGAGCAAAACCAGCCACGAGATCGTCGCTCTGCGTGACACGTGGACACGAATCCGTCCGACCAAATCAAACACCGTCCAAAACACGGGGCGGCGGTCTATGTTCTCGACGGTGGGCCAACGTGAAGCTTTGTGAGTTCCGTCGACGACGAGTGCAAGAGCCCGAAAACACGGTCTTTCGGATTTCCGATGAGTTCGCCACTTCGCCGATGAACTCGGGGCCCCCACTTAGAAGTTGGGAATGGAATCGTGTAGTTAGCACTAGTTGATGGTCTCGTCAAGTCGACACGCGTATCGGTTGTTTCGATCTTGCCGGCAGATTATCGTAGCAGAAGCTAATGTCTCTTGGGGCAAGTACGTACAAGGGAGCCGTTGTCGCGAAGCTCGTGATGCCGTCGGGGCACTAGAGACATTAGTTTTCGCCGGATCTCCGTGCTAAACAAAGAATATTACATGTTACGCATATATTCCCACGCTTTATTCAATTTATCATGTAATTCTCAAAAGCGTTTTTTTCATATACGTCCATTCAATTCGGCAGCTAGAGTTCTATGTTCAAGAAGCTTTTCTTTCCATTGTGGAATTCGAAAAAACATAATGAATTTTTGGGTGGGTCGATTCATTTAATAGAAAACAATAAGGTTAGTTTGTGGCTAGTTTCCTCTTCATCTTTGCCATTTTTTCTAATCACAAGGTTCTTTCTTAGGGGCCCAGTCTCGACCACTCCATTGCTACTTGGCCCAAGTTTAGTGCAAGTGTGTATACCACTCGGCCCAATCCATGCCTATGACATCTCATCCTTTGAATGGGCTTGAGTTTCAAAACAATCTCGACTTTAGATCGAATCCCGATTTTACCCCGAACTTTTTTTTATCTAAAAAAAATTTAACTTTCATTCTAGTCCCGAATCTGCCAATGCATCCAAAACTCACTACCAACTTCTCCAAAATTATCAACATCAGGACGCGCCAGAAATTCATTATCGAAACATGCATCTTCAACAACGTCCTCTCATTCGTATAGAACAACATCGGCCTCATAATGTTGATAATCTTGAAGATACCGATAGCGATTCTTAGACACGTGGGTAGATTTAGAATTAGAGGGAAAGTTAGGGATTTTGTCGGGGTGAAATTGGGATTGGATCAAAAATTGAAGATTTTAAAGAGAATTAACCATATATATTTATTTATTTAGTGATACCTGCAACTTCACCTAAAGCATTCGGCCCCATCATTTGCATGCTTAAAATGGAAGAATACATACGACTAAGAGACAAAGTTACCAACGCTCATTTAACAAAATCTGCCAAAAAGTACATCGGTCCAAAATTAGGTTAAACCCACACATCTCTCTCTCTCTCTCTCTCTCTCTCTTATCTTTCCACCAACCAGTGGAATTTTGCCTCAACCAGGTAAAAGTCTCTCTCTTTTTTTTATGCATTTTAAATTTATTTTATTCTTTCGCGAGAAATTCTGATCTATGGATCTTATTATGCTAAATCTTTCAAAGTTGTGAAAAAAGAGTGATTACAATTAAGGATTAATACCACAAAAAACTCCAAATTGGTATACCTATGATAAATTTACTTTAAACTAATTCTTTGACCATCAAAAACCCAAAACTAGGATACATGTGACAAATTTCTCCCAAAATAATTTTTTGACCTCAAAAAAATCCAAATCGGTACATTTGTGATATATTTACCCTCCGTTAGTTTTCGTTAAATTGGATTAATACCATTAAAAACTCAAACCGGTATACCTGTGACAAACGGAGGATAAAATACTAAATTAGTACATCTGTCAACTATCGCACATTATTTAACAAAGCAATTTGATAGTAAGAGTTTACGGAAACTAATGGAGGGTAAATTTGTTATAGGTATACCAGTTTGGGGATTTTGATAGTAAAAAAATTAATTTTGAGTAAATTTATTAAAAGTGTATAGGTTTGAGATTTTTCATGGTATTAACCTTATAATTAGTAAAGCTTTTGCTATCGATGTAAAAGATAACTTTGATTATTACAAATATCTTCTAGGACAACATAGATTCTTAGGATCTTTTTCTTATAATCGGTAAGTAATATACTTAATCTTCATGTACAAAAATTTAGTTTCACCTTGATAGTTAGAGCACAAAAGTACCTTCCTTGCTTTCGAAGAATTGCGACCAAACCTTAAGTTTGGAGCTTTGTTAGTGAAATACTTGTACTTTACATGAAAGGATACATATATACCCGATGTTAAGAAATACCGGACCCCTAGCAAGTACATTAGGGTCCATATCCTGTGCACTATATAATTTTCGTCCCGTATATCGCTAAACGAATTTTGGAGCTAATGAGGCAAACTAGGCACGGCAAAACCTAAACATATAGTAATTGGCGAGCTTGAGCAATGTTTTCAAGCTTAATAACCGTGATAACAATGATCTGTCCATTGATTGAATCTATCTAAGCAACTGACCTTCTGGCTCTTTGGAAAGGCCAATTGTTGCCAGGATCAAGGTCCATCCTAATCGTCGATCGTGTAAATTCCATACATAAAATGACCGCGATAACACTGATCCGGAGACTACGATCCAAGCAAAAAGAGTCAAGTGGGCTCATGGTCTAAAGGGTACACTACAATAAAATTGGATTTTTGCCACGAAAATTTGCGACGAAAAAATTTTCGTCGCAAATTTGCGACAAATTTTCCAACGAAAAGTAAAATTCGTTGGAAATTAGCGACGAAAAATTTTTCGTCGCAAAATTCGTTGGAAATTTCCAATGAAAAATTTTTCGTCGCAAAATTCGTTGGAAATTTCCAACGAAAAATTTTTCATTGGAAATTTCTAACAAATTTTGCGATGAAATATTTTTCGTTGGAAATTTCCAACGAATTTTGCGACGAATTCAAAAAAACCCGGTATTGTTCGGCATTTTTTAAATTCGTGGGAAAATTCGTTGGAAATTTCCAACGAATTTTCCCACGAATTTCAATTTTCCAGGCAATTATTTTAGTGTGTACAATTTTCGTCGCAAAATTCGTTGGAAATTTCCAACGAAAAATTTTTCGTTGGAAATTTCCAACGAATTTTGCGACGAATTCAAAAAAACCTGGTATTGTTCGGCATTTTTTAAATTCGTGGGAAAATTCGTTGGAAATTTCCAACAAATTTTCCCACGAATTTCAATTTTCCGGGCAATTATTTTAGTGTGTACAATTTTCGTCGCAAAATTCGTTGGAAATTTCCAACGATTTTTTGAATTCGTCACAAAATTCGTTGGAAATTTCCAACGAAAAATTTTCGTTGGAAATTTCCAACGAATTTTGCGACGAATTCAAAAAAACTCGGTATTGTTCAACATTTTTTAAATTCGTGGGAAAATTCGTTGGAAATTTCCAACGAATTTTGTCACGAATTTAAATTTTTCCGGCTATTATTGAACTATGTTCTATTTTCGTGGCAAAATTCGTCGGAAATTTTCGACGAATTTTGCCACGAAATTTTAAAATGCTGTATGTGAGAGTTTTTTTAAATTCGTGATAAAATTCGTTGGAAATTACTAACGAATTTTGCCACAAAATTTTAAAATGCCCCAAACATAAATAAAGGCAAAAAAGAAAAACAAGAGGCCCAAACTTTGCCCCCTCTTCCTCCGAGACGTGGACCCCCTCTCTCGCACCGCCATCTGCGCGCAGCACATGTGGTGGCTTCTTCCTCGTTCCTGTCTTTTTTTGGTTTGTATTCGCATCTCTCTCTCTCTCTTCTCTGATTCATCATCCTCCTCTGCTTCGCCGTTCTTCTTCTTCTTCACCGTTCTTTCTTCTTCTCTGATTCAGCACATGTGGACCACCTTTTGTTGTGTTTCTTACCAAAGAAAAAAACTTTTCCCCCTCTTCCTCCATCCGCTCACCCCCCAGCGCCACTGCTACTGGAACGACTCTGCAATCGCGCACCCTCCTCCATAGCTTCTTCCTCGTTCGAAAAAATCTCGCCTAAAACCCTAGTCGACGACCGGACCCCCGAACGGCCATCGGATCGGAGCTCCTCCTCGCCCGACCTGCAGCTTCCCCATGGAGTGGAATCAGGAGACGCTCCAGTTCCTCTCCCCCTCCCCCGCCCCTCGCCGCCAGCCCGAGTCCTCCTCGCCGATGCCGCCAACCGCCCCAGCTACGCCCTCGCCGTCCTCCGCCTCGTCGACGAGCAGATCCGCTAGGCCGCCGCCGTCAACTTCAAGAACCACCTCCGCGCCCGCTGGGCCTCCACGCCTACTACCCACGATGCCGCCGTCGACGCCGACGCCGCCCCGACCGCCTCCTCGGCCCCGATCCCTGACGCCGAGAAGGAGCAAATCAAGGCCCTCATTGTCCCCCTCATGCTGTCCTCGTCAGCCCGTATCCAGACCACCCATGGTGCGATTCCGGCCGCGGGGGAGGGGGGTGGGGGGGTGGGGTCGCGGCCGTGATTCCGGTGGCGGGGGGGTTGCGGCCGCGATTCCGGCGAAAATTCAAATTTATTAATGAAAATTCAAATTTACCAACGAAAATTCAAATTTTCGTCACCAAAATTTGCGAAAAAAAAATTTCCAACGATTTTTTTTTGTTCGTGGCAAAAAAAAAAGCTGCCTATGCCGATAATTTGAATTTCGCAGCAAAATTCGTGGGAAATTTCCCACGAATTTTGCCACGACTCTATTTTCGTTGCAAATTACTAACGAAAAATTAAAATTTTTTATCGCGAAAAATTAAAATTTTTTATCGCAAAAAATTTCTGACGTCGAATTACCGACGAATTTTTGTTTGTCGCTAATTTCGTTGGAAGAATTTTACCAAATTTTTCGTTGGAAAATTCATGGCAAAACTCTTGTTTTTTTGTAGTGAAATTACCGACGAATTTTTCCACGACTTTTCCAACGAATAATTAGCGACGAAATTTGCAACGAAGTTTCCAAGGAATTTATTCACGAATTTACCCATGAATAATTACCGATGAATTTTGCCACGAGTTTTCCAACGAATAATTAGCGACGAATTTTCCAACGAACTTTCCAAGGAATTTAGCCACTAATTTACCCACGAAGTTTCCAACGAAATTTCCAACGAAAAAATTTTCGTCGCAAATTTCCAACGAAAATTAAAATTTTTTGTTGGAAAATTTTCCGACGACGAATTACTTATGAATTTTTTTTATTGGAAAATTTGTTGGAAATTCATTTTCCAACAAATTTTTCAAAATTTTTCGTTAGAAATTTCATCGGAAAAAACATGTTTTTTTGTAGTGGTAGCTACAAGTCACTCAGGTTCTATTAGGACAAAAATATGGGGAAAATTACCAAAAAAGTTTTAAATCTATTGCATTTATACCGATTCAATTATAAATTTTTTAATTTGGCCAATTTAATCCTGCACATTTTGACAATTTGTTAATGCAGTCCATCCAGCCAAAAGTGGCCGAAAACCACCGATATGGACGTCGACCGTCCTATGTGGAACCACCAGTGCTGATCGTGGACAAATTTTGTAATTTTTTATTATTTTATTAATTAATTTTTCTCTTTTCCTTTTTTTTATGTATTGCGCCATCAAGGTGATGAACCTCGCCAAATCAGGGCAAGGCCCACCTTGTCCAAGAATATAGGGGAAATTACCAAAAAAGTCCTAAATTTATTGTATTTGTGTTAATTTAGTCATAAATATTTTAATTTGGCCAATTTAGTCCTAAAAGTTTTGACAATTTGCCAATGTAGTCTATCCGGCCAATATTGGCCAGGAACCACTAATGTGGAAACCGGCTGTCTTATGTGGCATCGCCAGCGCTGAATTGGACAATTTTTGCAATTTTTTTATTTGTATTTTTCATTTTTCTCCTTTCTTTTTTTCTTTATTGTTGTCGGTGAGGCAATGAACCTCGACAGATCTAGGCAGGGCCCCCTTGTCCAACTCCTCATTGACCGCAGGCGAGGCGACCCTTGGCCTAATCTGGCAAGGGCCGCCCTCACGAACCACAAGCGAGGCCCACCCTCGCTAGATCGGGCAACGGTTGCCCTCAACCAGACCTCACCGCCCATCACCTGAGACTAGCCACCGACAAAAAGAAAAGGAAAAAACAGAAAAAGGAAAAAAAAAGAAAAAAAATCCATAAATACTTTTAAAAAATTGTTCACGTCCGCATCGGCTATGTCACATAAGACGGCCGACGTTGGCTAGATCGCCACATCGGCATTTTTCAAATAAAATTGGTCCAAATGACTATATGGATAAATCGTCAAAAAGTTTAAAACTGAATTGACAAGAATACAATGACTTATGACTTTTTTTGATAATTTTCACCAAAAAACATGTGGAGAATTGATGGTGAAAAAGGAGGGAAAAGTCACGGGAAGAAGCCATGCCTTTTTGCGGTTGTGCGAGGTGGGTGATTTATGCGCATCGGTGCTCTCCCATGTGTGGGCCAGACAGCTCAGGATAGAGGGTGGATTGTCCGTTTTTGTCAACGAAAAGGAAAAATAAAGCTTCGTGGGGTAGAGCAGCCGATGTTGGGCATCCTATGTTCTTGTTCCATCACTTTTGATGGTTGTTCTTGTTGACATTTAATGGTAGAGACAATTAAGCAATCTGGGTTTCGTCGGTTCATCTCTCCCCGTCTGATGGATTTGCCATTTCTGATCCATGCCAAACTTGTGATATTAGGCGGCCATGGAAGTAGCTTTTGCGCGCACCCATGATGCTATTGGGGACAAAGATTGCAAAGACCGTAATATGTGGACCATGCACGATCACAACCGCTGATCTTTTTGAGACCCACATGGGGGGTTGTGATGGACCTGGCCGATGCGAATGTGGATTTGGACATGTCTAGTCCCGTAATGAGGCCCCCCAAAGATGGATTCGAATGCTTATTGTTTCTCATGAATAAGACTTATATGGGTTCGACTGTCTCTTCAACGTGATGAGATCCCCCATCGGTCATGTAAAAATTGTGCCTTTTGATTGGGTTATGCTCAAGATCTTCGTGAAGTTTAAGAGTCCATCTCACGTGATTTGGGACGAATCTCGTTGACAAGTGCTCCTAACTCAGCAAACATATTTAATGAGGAAATTTTGGATTCTCAAAGTTTAAGCATGATGCCAAAATAGTCGCTGCATTGCGGATTACATTATTTATTCACATGATTATTTAGCACTTTTTAAAAGAATCCTTTTGTGACAATACTAGGTACTTTTTGACATCAACTTATCAGTTGTCCTGTTGCTGAAATTATGGCACGGCACATGTATCACTCCTAGATAATAAGTTAAAGAAAAAAGCCTTTATTACTTGGAGCTGTCTATTGAAAACAAAATAAAAATACCAAATTACATAAATTAAATTTTTTTCACAAACAAGAAAAAAAAAGTACTATCCATCAAGGCCAAATTGTTTCAGGACAGAGCTGGACAAAAGTATGATTTGGACTCAAAGGAGCCTTGCTTCTATTCGAAGTGATTTGAGCACATTTTCTTCCTGCAAGGGGTGGACTTTCTCGCTTTCACTCTTATCTCTGCAATCACGGAAAAACTACTTTCTAGCAACAAATTGAGGATCTGGCCCTCAAAAAAAGAGAAAGAAAATGAAGAAACTTGAGCTGAAAAACGAAAAAGATCAAAGAAAAGCTTCATAATTTATTGTCATACTCTCCACAGAGAGAGAGAGAGAGAGTGAGAGAGAGAGAAATGTGGCCTTGGGTTCTTCTTTTAGATTATTTTATTCTATCTAACATGCAGATGACATAATCTTCTAGATGATGATTTCCATATAGAGGCTTCTTCAAGACACGGGTTGTACTAAAACCCCATTAGTCCTCCATAGATTTTCTTTTTTTTTTTCCAGATTCTTTGCTCACTGTCTGTCACTACAACAACCTTCTCTCTTTCCCTTTCCGTCCTCAGGGGGAAAAGAACCAAACCCAATGGCAGCTACCTCAGCTCCCAAGTGGTTCTTGCCCTGTGTGCTGCTGTGCGCGACTCTATCACTGACACATTGCGGCGACGTCACCTATAATGGCAAGGCTCTCATCATCAATGGTCAGAGGAGGATTCTCTTCTCTGGCTCCATTCATTACCCCAGAAGCACCCCTCAGGTTTGTACACTTTGCCTCTCTTTTTTTCCCCGTTTTTTCACTTTTTTATTTCTCTTTGAGCTCAGTTGATGATTTTATAAATGTCTGGTGTTTTGTGAATATTTCTTGAACATTATGTTCAAACAATGCAGATGTGGGAAGGTCTGGTGCAGAAGGCAAAAGAGGGTGGTTTGGATGTTGTTGACACCTATGTGTTTTGGAATGTTCATGAGCCTTCTCCTGGCAATGTACTTCTTTCTTTACTTACATATTCTCTCGTATTAATCTGGGTTGACGCACGTTCTTCATTAGGTTCGATTCATTCGCGCTAAGTGATTTTTACGTGCTGAATTTTGTAGTATAATTTTGAGGGGCAATACGATTTGGTTCGGTTTGTAAAGACTGTCCAGAAAGCTGGCTTATACGTCCATCTCCGCATTGGGCCTTACGTTTGTGCAGAGTGGAATTTCGGGTGACCGGTCACAGTTTCTTCTTCCTTTTGTGAAGATTTCGCGCTTGTTCGATGTAATTTGTAATGTGTTTCCTATGACTTTTCAGGGGATTACCTGTGTGGTTGAAGTTTGTTCGGGGCATTAGCTTCAGAACAGACAATGAGCCCTTCAAGGTGTGTATCAGTGGATGCGTGTGTGCACGCACGGAGAGAGAGAGATGCTTCTCGAATTAGTTTTATTGGAGGATTTGGCTCACTTTTATAATGCTTGATTGCTTTCTTACATGCTGCAGTCGGCAATGCAAAAATTCACTCAAAAGATTGTCCAGATGATGAAGAGTGAAAACCTGTTTCACTCTCAAGGAGGCCCCATCATCCTATCTCAGGTGCTACCTCTGATCTCTGTCATTGGATGACACGAAATATTTTCGAACCTAAAATTTCTTTTTCAAGCTTCTGAATCACCCTCTTGATGCTCGCCGGTATGAATTTTGCCGTAATGGAATACATAGACATTTGCTCATCCCCATCAATTGCAAAACTCCCGCATTATATAGTGTATTAGTCTAATTTCTCCAATTGCTTATGTTATATGTCCTTTTATCTGATCTGGCCAATCTTCTTGGTAATAATGTCCTTCATAACAGATTGAGAATGAGTACGAGCCAGAACGCAAGGCTTTTGGAGCTGCAGGTAATGCCTACATGAATTGGGCTGCGAAAATGGCTGTAGGAATGGGCACAGGAGTGCCGTGGGTGATGTGCAAGGAAGATGATGCTCCTGACCCGGTGGTAAACACATGTCATCTTTGTTTAGTAATATGCGAGACGTCTTGTCGACCGCTAATTAATTAGTTTTTCGGGCTCCCGCAAAACTTTATGTGGCAGATAAACACATGCAATGGCTTTTATTGTGATTACTTCTCTCCCAACAGGCCATATAAACCAACATTATGGACCGAGGCTTGGAGTGGATGGTAATTTCTCGAGTACCCAAGTCTCTGAAACTTTCAATGTTCAAGCAGTGTCATAGAGTAGACTGAGCTGAAATTTCCCCTTAAACTGTGCAGGTTTACAGATTTTGGCAGCCCGGTTTATCAGAGGCCAGTCGAGGATTTGGCATTTGCAGTTGCTCGTTTCGTCCAAAAGGGAGGCTCCCTCATTAATTACTACATGGTCAGTGATATTGATGTTCCTGCCATGCTGTTATCGATTTCGGCTCCTTGTAGTCACTTCCCAGAAATGCAGTCGTGCTTTTACCAATTTCGGCTTTCTGATTTTATGTCCAGTTCAATGCGTCTAAAGCACAGACGTACTTGTTTTGGCAGTACCATGGAGGAACCAATTTTGGCAGAACCTCTGGAGGCCCCTTCATTACCACAAGTTACGATTATGATGCTCCGATTGATGAATATGGTGAGAGTAGACTAAAGCAGATGCACGGTCTGGTCTGATTTTACTTTTCCTGCACAAAGTATTGGACTATAAAAGTCGTTTTTCGTTCCATTCATTTGTTTCCTCACCTATTGTCTATTTCTCACGATGTGGTCATTGATTGCTAGGACTGATCAGGCAACCTAAGTATGGTCATTTGAAGGAACTACATGGTGCCATTAAGAGATGTGAGAGAGCCATTCTAAATGCTGACCCCGTTGTGCAGTCCCTCGGGAACTATGAGCAGGTACACGACCTTCTTTGAGCGAATGGTCTGCAAACACTGAAAAACCAGTGATACTAGTTCATATCATATGATTGAAGATCAAATGGACCATCTTTTATGAAACAATTTGGCACTTTGGCACTTCTTCCGCTTCATGGAAAAATATTTGGTGGGCAGGCACATGTTTTTTCGTCTAATTCAGGAGGCTGCGCGGCGTTTCTCTCGAACTACCACACAAACTCAGATGCAAGAGTGACTTTCAGGGGAAGGCACTACAACTTGCCGCCTTGGTCCATCAGCATTCTCCCCAACTGCATTGATGTTGTCTTCAACACGGCCAAAGTAAGTAGAGTGGTAGTGGCTTGACTTGCATTGTTAACAGTAGAGGGGAAACCATTTGAATCTAACCTTATCCCCACAAAAAGAAAATTGACCTGCAGAATGCAGATAACAGTAGTTTCTTAACTAGACTGAAGCAATTATTTTTGAGGATGGAGTACATGCAGATGTGTATATAGTCATATACAATAGTGAAATTAAGTCAAGCTATAATATTCATTTTCTTATGCTGAGTTTGTAGAATATCCAGTGTTGACTGTTATGGTTGTGAGTCTTGTAACTCATAATGCGATCTCAACAATGAATGCGATTATTATGGAAAGGGGGAACTAAAAGGCCAAACTCATGAAGAGACATAAACTCCCCATCATGTCTTGTAGTTTAGTGCACGTGCAGGAACTAATAAGCCCTTCGACATCCTAAATGCACAGGTTCAGCATCAAATAACTCAAGTGCAAATGTTGTCCACTAAAGCAGGACTACACTCTTGGGAGACATTCAATGAGGAAGTGTACTCCCTCAATGAAGACTCCACCATCACCGCGACCGGTCTCCTCGAGCAGCTGAACATAACAAGAGATGCTAGTGACTACCTCTGGTACACAACCAGGTGAGATCAAATTACTATGCCGCTCAAACATGATGATGGGAAAAACATGAATTGGAAAGATTGCTTTCATCTTTCTGTGAACATCTTTGCTTGTTTCCCGTGTTGGCTCCAGCGTCCATATTAGTTCGTCCGAATCAATCCTAAGAGGAGGGAAACGCCCAGTTCTCAAAGTTCAGTCCACGGGCCATGCTACGCACGTTTTCGTCAATGGACATCTTTCAGGTGCATTTTCCTGTCTCATTTCTTTTTTGCTCATGAGAATGAAAATAGAATGGACGAAATGAACTTTGCTGCTATACTCACTGATACATTGGTGGCCTGTAATGTAGGTTCTGCATTCGGCACCAGGGAAAAGAGGAGAATTGATTTAGCAGTGGACATCGACTTGCGAGGCGGGACCAACCAAATTTCACTTCTCAGCGCCACTGTTGGATTACAAGTTGGTCTATGAAAACTTCACTTTAGAATTTTGTCCAATAGTAGAAGCTTTCTGAATGTGCGCTTATCCTAAATTGCGATATCACATTTTGTGTCGCCCTGGTGATTCTAGAACATTGGCTCTCATTTCGAGACATGGAGCACCGGCATCTTAGGACCAGTGACATTGGTAGGGCTTGATCAAGGGAACAAGGACTTGTCATGGCAAAAGTGGTCGTACAAGGTACAAACATATTGACTTCTCTTCTAGTTGCAATTAGTTATCAGACTCGAGAACTTGGTTGAACCTCCACCTGGCAAATGCTTCTTCAGATCGGGCTTAAAGGAGAATCGATGACCCTGTATTCTCCGAGTTCCATTCAGTCAGTTGACTGGACAAGAGAGTCATTAGTCTCGGTGAAACAACAGCCTCTTACTTGGTATAAGGTACGAGTTACGCTATTTCAGTGCATTATCAATTGAGATACTATTAATGTTCTTCGTGCTGAGGAATGATGGAGGAGGCACATGGTAGTGTGCATATGCGAGGAAAGAAGCTACTTATTAATGTCGTCATATACCGTAGTCAAAATTCAATCTCGATTTGTGAAGCATGTCTTTATTGTTTTTTGTTTTTTTCATTGTTCCCGAATCTGATGCAGTCCACAGAACATCTCGCAGTTCTTCTAAACTCAAAGTTGCATATCACTTGCAACAGAATGTCATGTAAATTTGTATGTTTTGTTTCCCTCAAATCAACCGGGATAGAGAATTTCTTCTTGCTTCAGTTGTTGAGAGCATTTGCCATTTAATATTCTGCTTGAATGTGCAGGCCTATTTCGATGCACCAGAAGGAGATGAACCTCTGGCTCTCGACATGGGAAGTATGGGGAAAGGCCAAGTTTGGGTCAATGGGCAGAGCATCGGAAGGTACTGGAGCGTACGCGCCAATGGAGATTGCAGCGGATGCAGTTACTCCGGCACATTTCGGCCCATCAAGTGCCAATTCCGATGTGGACACCCCACTCAACAATGGTAAAAACATCCCCATGAAACCATAAAACCAACATGATTAGAGGTCAGTGAACTGAACATTAGGACTTTGATCATCTAACTGCTACTCGTGTTTTACAGGTACCATGTTCCGCGGTCCTGGTTAAGACCAGCCAACAATTTGCTGGTAGTTTTTGAGGAAATTGGTGGGGACGCTTCGAGGATCACTCTCGTCAAAAGAGTGGTGATGGGTGAACAATAATCGAACTCAGTTGCACTCCAATATACAAGTTTTCAGGATTTATATATTTTTTCAAGACTAACTACAGAAGTCGTTGTATGATTAGCACAGACAACGAATCGCCTCATTTTGCAGCATTTGTGGGTGTGAATTAACACCCCAAGACCATTCAAAATGGTCACAAGGAAACTGTCCATGCTCATTTCCAAGGCCTGTATTGTCTAGCAGATGAGATGGCCCATCAGGCTTCACCCTAGAAATCTTTGTATGTAGTCTAGAGTGAGTATTATATAAACCCCAGCAATTAAAGTGCAAGCGAAAAGATGACCCGCATTCTGTAAAGAGACAGAACGAACTTGGAAGTCAGGCAATCTATTGCCGGAAGAATTACTGCATGAATGACCAAGATGATGTTACATTCGATGATGGAACGCCCGTATAGATCACACCTGTGCTCTGTGCACATCTTTTCTAGAGATGATCGGATCGTCTTTCCAAGCACGATGCGTTGTTAAGGGAAGTCCCGAGCAGTTGGAGACTCACGAACCGCAATGGGCCATTAACAACATTAAGGGCAAGAGCTTTCGAGACTGGTCACCAAGTTAGCTCAGAATGATACTGATTTGTCACCTTCGGTATACCGGGAACAAAGTCATTCGCGAATCTGGCTTCGTCGTTTGCAACGAGGAAGTTCTTTCTTGTACCCAGAGCGACTTACCCTATCCGTATCGGCTTGAATTCAGCAACTTTCTTTGCTTGTGCTGTAACTCCATCTTACAGCTGCACATCAGTAGATGGAGTTTCATTAGAGGGAAGCTCTTGCGAATGGGATTTATGTTCCTGCGTCGTCCTTAGAGGACAAGTATTGCATTAGGACCACCTGCTTCGTGTAATCCACACAGCTTCTTGCTTACAAGGGAGAATTATTGCAGAAGGCAGAAGATATATAGTAGCCCACCTTACAAAATTCAAAGACGCAAAAGGAAGGAGACCAAAAAAGAAAATGTTCCGTTGCCGGGACTCGAACCCGGGTCTCTCGGGTGAGAGCCGAGTATCCTAACCAACTAGACTACAACGGATTTGTGTTTATCTCTCTCTTTCTAAAATATATAATTATGAATTGTTGCGATACTCTCACTTGTTGAGGAAAATGATACAAATGATCTTTGAGCTTTAACTCAATATGCAATATGATCTATAAAATTTTAATTTATTCAATGTGATCCTTAAAATTTTGATATATGTTCAAATTAATCTGATAATGTTCAATGTTGTTCATAACTTAAATTAATTGAAGGATAACATTGGAAGGACTAGTTTATACATTTATAAAAAATTGAGGAATCATATTGAACAAATTGAAAACTTAGGAACAACATTACACATTAAACTAAAGTTCAGTGATCACATTGCATATAAAGGGATCGTGTGTGTCGTTATTCTGTCATAATATGAATGCATGGCAAATTTTTTGAAACGAACAAATGTGATGACATGATGGATTATCGATGGCCTTGGATGCTTTCTAAAAGTAGCGCCGACCTATACAACGGTGACGAACGCCACGTCACGATTCCCGCTGTGTGGGATCCATTATACCGATCCCATTATGCCATTGCGCTCGATTCTGCATATCGCACTGAAGCTGTCAATGCTTAATATCTATGGTTACCGTCCCCTTTCATCTCTTTGTAGGTTTCCCATGCACCAGCTCGCATTTGTGTCTTCGGATTAAGACCAAGTTATCAAAAAGTGAATCTCTCGTCTTATCCTAAATTAGAGTAGAATTTTCGTTTCTGCTACACTCATTTTGTTCACCTATTAATTGCTTAACTGCCCAACCCTCTGTGCCATAGAACATTGCTATTATCGACTATCAATCTTACAGAATTTTCTTAAAATTAAGTACGCTAGAAGTCCTATAACTTGCAGTGAAAGTGCAGTTGATCCTAAAACTTTCACAAAATGCAATCAAGTCTTAAAATCTATCCAATTTGTACAATTAAGTACTTCCCATTAACGCCGCTGTGCACCTATTAATGCTCAACTGCCCAACCCTCTGTGCCGTAGAACATTGCTACTGACTATCAATCTTACATTTTTTTTTTATAAGTAGCATTTGATGAATGTCCGAAACACCAGACACATCTCCACTTCATCTTTTCTGTTTGCACCCTGTTGGTGAGATCCCTTTCGAATTACCCGTCCTTTTGCAACACCAAATCCATGATAGCAAAAACCATTCACTTCTCAATCTTCAATTCACGCTACCGTGCAATTCGAACAATTCATCTATGGAACATTATACCATCCACAAAGGGCACCAAACCAAACAAAAAAGGAAAAAACCGAACAGAAACCGAGCAACCAGAATAACTAAATTCGCATGGCCCCAGAGGACGACTAAATGAGAATGGAGCACCTGTGTTCTGCATCTTTTTCCATCTTCCAGATATATATCTGAGATGATCTTCATTGATAAATAAAGTATTCTCATAAGCTGCTCACAGATAAAAAGCATAAAGCCAGTGCTTAGTGACATTGGGGAAAATAAGAAAACAAAAAAGTAGAAAAACTGAAGGAAGTAAATCGGTGATTCTCAGTGACATTGAGTACAAATGAAAAACTAAAGGAAAGTTTATAAATTGCAAAAAGTTTCAACTCAATATCATATATATCTAGAAATTTGCTCCCAAAAAATCCTTTTCACTTGCCTTTGTAAAATGTCAATTGGGGAAAGAGAAAATGTTACAGCACCGAGTTCTTCAATTCCCCTTAAAACAAAAATGCACATAATCTTTCTCTCGAGAATGGAGGGAAAAAGAGAGCGAGAGACAGAGAGAGACAGAGGTATGATCAATCAGCTCCCATTGACACCGTCGACTTTAAAGCACTCTGCAAGAAGTGGCCTTTTGTTCAACAACATCGTTGAATACCTCGAACCTGGTCTCCTGTCTCCTTGGGCATAAGCTTAGATGTTCTCGTGCTTCATACCCGTCGTGTGTACAAATGTCTTAGCTTGTTTTTGCTCTCTTCCACACAATAACTGTGCCATACAAATCAGATGATGCCAATAAGTTTTCACCATGGTTCCAAGCAACACTTACGACTGGGAACCGATGACCCTGTAATGCAATCGACTTTAGATTTGGTTTTTGATGACAACAAATACAAAAGCTCTGATAACATGCCAAACAATAAAGGCAGACCTGTAGCTTGTTTACACAGGTATGCCTTGGCCGTGTCAGGTCATAAAAGTAGACGTTTGAATCCTCACTTCCAGCAACTTCACATAACAGAAAATGTGCTATGTTAGTTACAACAAACAAATAATTGTCCTCAACTTCATGCGAAAGAAATGATTTTATTGGAGTTTTGGTGATCACTTGAGTTTGCATTAACACTTGTGTATGAAACATGAATAAGTAAATATTGTGAAAGAGCGTTGGGCTTCATATAATTGCATTCTCAAGTATTAACCATTATGATTAATGCTTTTACTACGCCCTGCCATTCAACAATAATTTGCAATAATACTACATATGTGATATGTCTGACCAAACTTATGCATCTTTCAGTACAGAGATCCACTCTTATGGCCAAAACAAAGCCGAGTCATTGACCCAACCAAACAGGCACAAAAGATGAATACATCTAGGTGGCATCCAAGAATGTTTCATTTTCTAAAGAGAAAAAATCCTAGTTATCTAAGTGTTCTACTGACAAATGGTAAAAGAATGAAAATAAAACATTCAGGTAATTAGTTATACTCATCCTTATGCATGTCTTGATGTATGTTTCCATCTCAAAATCAGAAATACCTATGACTATAATACTCCAAACATACTAAAGAAAAAATCCACAGAGAGAGAGAGAGAGAGAGAGAGAGAGAGAGACCTATAAATTCCCCTTTCTCAAGAGAAAGAAGAGGGCAGAATGAAACCCTGATAGTATGCACTCGTGGACTTAATTTGAGTGAGCAACGAAGGGTCAGATAACCTTGTATTTCCAAAGCTACACTGCAATGACATCAAAGAAAATTGTATCGGCTCATTAGGATTTACAATAACGTTATTAGAACAAAGGATGTATTCTGCCTCCAAGACCTGTAGAAAGACAAACTTCCGTCTTGGGTACAAGTCAGCAACACAGGACCGCGGGCTAGCAAAGAGAAACTCCGGTATTGCACAGTAGTTACAGGAGACCTGCGTTTGCTGCTAGTTCTATCACGATGACTGCGTGACAGTGCCCCCGTGTGGGAGTTCATGCTGACAGAGTATACAGATCCCTGCACATAATAGCACGTTGCAACTAGCATTCGACAAGCAGAAGAGCAGGATAAAAAAAAAGTCCATCAGAGTGATTTACAGAAGCATACTTGAGCATCCCCACAGAATATCAGCTGACCAGTATGATCGTGGTCCATAGACGTGACTTCACTATCAAATGCTGTCTTACTTATTATTCTCCCAGTGCTAAAATTGAACACCTGGTTTACCATCAAAGGAATCTCACATATAAGAGGGATTGCTGGAATATATATTCGAATAGCTCAATATGGAGATGAGCAATTTATATAGTAACAAGCATGGTCGCACTCGAAAAATTGAGCTTAACCTGAGTGCTTCTAAGATAATCCATCGACAAATATTTTATTCAGATCTTTTGAGGAGCACTTTTAGTAAACTATTGCAAAGTCATCCTTTAGTCATGAAACAAGATCACATGATTGAGCTATCCCCATCCTTTAATCACTCAGATGACAAAGTACACAAAATGCTGATGTGATGTCATAAAATCTGGCAAAGCCATATTTATGACCCAGGTAGGTTCTGCAATGTATGTCAGTCACAGTAAATATGGTCACTATGGTCACCATATATGTCTAAATCAGTGTTTTAAAATTTTTGGAACTAAAAAGTTGGTAAAAATGCTAACACTCAAAACTACACAAAAATGCATTATGATTGTATCTAGTAGGAACTATCTAAAGGAAAAAATGAAACAAAAATTTCGAAGTAAACAATTCAAGCATGGGAGAAGCAAACAACATGATATGCTGAAAATTAGGGTACCCAGAAATTACAGTTATCTCTTTGTTTGCATTGCCAACTGAAAGGAAGTTGTTATTTACCTGCATCAATAATCAAGAGTACAGTTAATGACTTTAATGGTATGTTTTAAACATACAGTCTGTAAGTAAGAAAAAATAATAAAATGGAAGCCTATGATTGGAACTGAGAAAAGAATCCAGTTGACATAGTAAATTTAATTTATATAGCATATTGACTATGACACCACGATCACTGAGCAGGAACTTCTAAGAAAACTTATTGAACATGAAATAAAGAAAACTAGACCAAAGATAAAGCACATTACTTGAGCCATGAGAAAAAGAATGAGATGCTCAAACAAGTCGAGTTGGATACTTCCTAACAAATTAAACAGCATTTAGGGCTTAGATTCTGGAGTAACTTTTTCTAGTTTCAACATCTAGTAGATTGAACTCATAGAAACCTTTTTTAGTTCAAAATATATGTACAGGGGTACTTACAGGGTGAAACTGGATGCACAACTGTGACGATACTCCATATATCACTCTTATGCAAATTCCTTTGGATATCTCCCACACTCTCACTGTTTTATCAATTGAAGATGATGCGATGTACTGATTATTGGAGGAGAAATCAAAGTCTGAAATGAACAAAGAGTATCAGAAAGTTTATGATGATAGGAGGGCCAACAACTACACGAAAAGAGCCGCAAAAATAACTTCAAGTAAGGACCAACTCTTTGTTACCTTGTGGTATTTCACTATATATAGCCTATGCATCCACACGACAATCCAAAGGAGACACTTTTTACTTGCTATTACTTTTCTGCTATCTTAACAAATAAAAAGGTACAATTTGCAAAGTGTATGCTTCACATCAATCATGTTCAAGCTATGACAGGAATTCACAACGAACTTAAAAACTAGCTACATTCAACCTTATGTATTATTAGAAAATATAAGAAATTACTTCTAACTAGCCACAACTTCACTCTGCTTACGATGCAAAAAAGTATACAGTTCAAAATTTAAGCTTGGTGTCAATCATGAAGAAAATATGCATAATGGATTTCTGTAACTAACTTCTAGGATGAGTGGATTCCACAGACGGTCACTCCAGCATTGTTCTTTGGGTGTCTTTACAGAGGTCAACGTACTTCACATGTCTACATAGGTACCATGATGATAGGATATGCCCAACTGATTTTTCTGAGCAAGCATCATAATGACTCAGATAGCATGATGCATGAAAACAAGATCCACATAGACAACCACCATACGATCATTTGCTTATATCTGCAGAATCTATGAGGAAGACTGAAGACACACATTGGCTTCCATGTGAATTTAAAAGGAAAAGACACACATAAGATATATAAATGACATGTTTTGGGCAATTAAGTTTCAAAGTCAATTTTCATTTCGTACTTGAATTTCACACGATTGAACAATAAGCAAGCTTCCCAAACATTATTCCACTGATTAGCGAGTATGCTCATCAAAGATTGAAAACCATCATGGCTCCTCGAAAGTGGATTTCGGAGAACCAAATTATAATAAGGAAATACAGCTTTTCACATAAATAAAGAATTTTATGCTGTAAGTCAGAGATTTGGCATATAAGAGTCCTAAAAAAACTTAATAACTACATTTCCAGCACAAATTCTATTCCGTTGAACCAGCATATGTCAAAAGAATGCCTTCACAAAACTGTACATAACCAGACAGAAAGAAAAGAATGGAGCTGATACCAGTTAAGCCAACCTGTGACTTCTTTTGAATGCCCAGCCAATTGCTTAATAACTGAAGGTGGCTCCGAGACAGTGCATACTGTCAAGGTTCCATCGGCTGCCCCATATGCAAGCAGATTGGAACTTGCATGCCCAAACTTCAGAACGGTCACTGCAAAAGATAACTGTTTACACTCCATCCTCGGCCAATGAAAGCAGTCTAGACTATCTGAAGGATTACCAGAAGCTCTGCTTTGATCAAAGATGCAATGCATTCCCACGAACGAGTATGCAGGTTCAGCCCCCTGACGACGTGGCCGATCACTATCGCTCACACTGGAGCTGAAACTTGTTCTGTGACTAGACGCTAGATTGCCACTCCGCAGATCCTGTAATTACAGTCCACATCATGCAATTATCCCTACAGATCAAATGTCCCCTTTCCCACCGACAACATTAAACCTTGTATTTTCTATGGTTTTAGTTCTGCCCAGTACTCCTTGAATATCATTACCGACAAGTACCATGTAGAATCCACTCCATGGGGTGTTACATATGCAGGCAAACCATAATTGGTAATTCTACCAACGACACTCAATAATTCAAACTGAAGACATGACTTTAAGCTAAAATGATTACCCTGCTCGAGCTCCAGCTCTCCCCTTCATACACGAGGGACAGCGGATTCGGAGAAGACACCCACCGCCCGCTGATGCATCAACCAGTAAACCACCCTGATGTCAGAATTATGCGCAAACATAGACTTTAAAACTAGCATTAACGCGCTTGCCAAAAGGGCAGCTACAGCTCACACAGAACTAGAAACATGAGAAGCAAAATCAAGAAGAGGGTAAACCCCATCAAGAAAAGCTAGCTGAAACTCAAAAATTTGAAAAGAAATGACAGCTCCAAGTCCAGCAAAGCGATCGGCGACCTGTTCCCAGGAGTGCTCAGGCTCGGCATCTGCAAATTCTCCCAGTTCCTCGGCCTCCGGATGTAATTCCGGTACGCGACGTAACCTTTCCCGTTGCATCTCCAGTCCTTCAAACAAACAAACACAAAAAGAACTCCGCCGAATGAAACACGCGCACACATTCACGCCGAATGAAACAGAGAGAGGGAAAGAGAGGTACTCTTCGGCGGAGACAACCGGATAGCACTTTGCGGTGGAGGAGAAGGCGGCGGACGCCGGCGTAGTTGGGATCGCCATCGGCGCTCAGAGGTTGGAGCAGGCAGCTGAACAACTCCGGATCGGCACCGTTCTTCTCTTCCTCGCCGTCGCTCCGCGACGTCTGCCGGGTCGAATCGCCGGTTCCGGCCTCGATCTCCGCCATTGTCGTGCTTTCTTCCGGCGACGATCGCACCAGGCGAGATCGATCCATCGACGAGCCACCACGACGACGACGCCGACGACTTGAAAGTTCGCCAAGCCACCTGTTCAAGGTCAAGCTGTTGCGCTTATGCGGCGCCGTTTCACGGATATCGAATGTGATTGTCTAAATACAAATTTTGCTATATTACATAATTATTAATAGTTTGATTCAAATAATTATCATATTACAAATTTGAGCATTGATTGATATAATTAGTAATTGCGATAATAATTTTATTATGAATAGTTATATATACTAAGTTACGAAAATTTTGATAACTTTAACTAATATGGAGCAACTAATATTATGCTAATTATTTGTTATGAATAACTTTTACCATAATAAATGATTATGCAATATCGAGTTAACATAATTACAAGCACAACGAATATTTAGCTATTATTTAGTATTTTATCTATCAATCATAATATGTGATTAAAGTCGAGATAAGTATAACTGATGTTATCATTATATAAATAGAATTAATTAATTTAGTTATAATTCATATATATTTTAATTATATGTTTATAATCTTAACATCTACAGGTGAGTAGCGGGGCGCCACGTAATAGCTATTACTATATTTAATACCGTAATAGACAGTTAACCTATAATAGACTTGTCATTTAAGTCATTACCGCAATCAAACGTATTGTTAGGCTCCATTTGTTTCGCGGAAATGAACGAGTGTAAAGTATTATAAAAATGATCATTTGTATTGTTTGAAATAATTAGTTAATGAAAAATATTTTTATTATTAACAATTATTTATGTTTATGTATTTTCGTGAGCGATAAAAATATATTTCATTCATTTATTTTTGTAAGTAAAATTTGATTTTCATGAGAACTAATCTTGACGTAAGAAGAATGGGGGCATCATTGAGGTTCTGCCAAAGGTTTTATATTGATGTGTTTGATATATTAAGAAGTTGGTTATCGATCTAGTTCTATATTTCTTCTACAGGAATGAGTGCACTGGAAGTACTAAAACTTACAACGAAAGTGCAATTGATTGCAAAAAGTGTAATCAAGTTCTAAAACTTGTCAAATTGATTCAATCTAGTCCTCCTATTACTTCTATTCAATTTGATAAGGGAAAATGCTAACGTGATTTTTTTTAATTATTTTCCCTATCCCACGTGGCGTTAATGTAGCTAAAACAACTTCATTTTAGTCCAAATATAATATTTAATTCAAATTTGATTTGAATTAAATTTAAAAATAAGCTCAATTAAAAAAAATAAGGGAGAAAGCATGCGGCGAAGGCTACAAGCCCTCACCGTCACCGCACCATTGCTAGGGCCGATGACCCTCACCGACAATTCCCCACCCCTTGTTGGCCCTTCTAGGTGATGATGGGGCGGTGGCGGCGAGTGCTTGTAGCATCCCCACCTGCTTTGTCCTTTATTTTTTTAGTTAAACTTATTTTAAAATTTAATTTAAACAAAATTTGTATTAAAAATCATATTTGAACTAAAATGAAGTCATTTTAACATTATGTTTCATGATTTAACCACGTCATTGCCACGTAGGAGAGGAAAAATATTTAAAAACGTCACGTCAATATTTTCCGTTAGTCAAGTTGAATAGAGTTAATAGAAGGACTTAATTACACTAATTTGATAAATTTTATGACTTAATTACATTTTTTTATAAGTTTCAAGATTTAATTGCACTTCAGTGACAAGTTTTAGAACTTTCACACTATTTCTTATTTTATATTCATAGACTCACTTTTTTAGAGTTCAAGATTAGACTATAAATTTAAATTTCATATTACAATGCTCATATTTTGATATTAATCCATCTGAACTTTCAAAGAATTTGAAAACAGATAATGACGATCCTTTTGAAAAAAAAATCATATCGAAAATCGAGAAAGGAAGTGAATCATGGTAGTTGGGTAATTTAATTTCCTATAAGTTTTTTATTTTGACCTGTTCCATTGATTATATTTATCCAGTTTAATACATTAAAAGTTATGCCTATATATTCTTATATATCTTTATTTTGAAAATGTTTATAAGAATTGCAAGTCAGTCACGAAAGCTAGAAAACTGCTATAAGTAAGATCCGCACATAACGTATGGTTTGTTTAGAATTAAGTTCACGTAAAATCAAGATTTAGAATATTATTCAAATTCAAGAAAATTATGAGCAAAATATATAAAATTTCACATAGATTAGGCCACCTCCCTTCTAATTGGCCGTCTCTCCACGTGAAGATAATGGCTGTGCTGACTCAATCGTGAAGGCCCATAGATTAGGTCACCTCCCTTCTAATTGGCTGTCGTTGCCCCAACCTCTTTGAGATTTGTTATGTTTTAACGTTTGCTTGTGAATGTTTTTCGAGTTCTGTTAGTTAAATGAAAGTGGCCCATTTACGACCATAAATATATATATATATATAAATTCGCATGTCAATATTTGCATATTGTGAAAATTTTAATTAAGGCTCCGTTTGTTTCTCAAAAAATGGATGATTTGGAAATTATTTTCCTAAAAACAAGCGCTTTGTATTGTTTTCGAAAGTGAATTAACGAAAAGTTTTTTCATCGTCCACGACATGAATTGTTGTCAATGATGAAAATATTTTTCATTGATTAATTATTTCAAGTGATATAAACGATTATTTTAGAAAAATATTTTTCAAATCATTCATTTTTCGTGAAAAAAAATAAAATCTAAGGCTACATTTGTTTCACAAAAAACATTTTCTTAGATTTTGTTCACCTAGGAAAATGAGTCAACGAAAAATATTTTCCTAATCAACAGAAAATCTATGCTTAAATTCAGGAAAATGATTTCCTCTTTTGAAAAATCGAAAAACATTTTCCAAATATATGACTAGTATCGGCATTTGAACATGAAACTCTACACTTGAGCATGAAAACCCTAATATTGGTTCCTAGGTCTCAACATTCAGAACCAAGTCTTTGACGGCAAGGCCTAGGTCCATAAAGTGTCACGCCCCGAACCTCACAGCACGCAATATCCCTACCTTGTGTCGATTTCCCTGCGACGTCTCAGGACAGCGTCGCCAACCCAACACCCACACAGAGATAAGGCACATGCGGAAACAATAAATAAACACCCGTACGATATAAATACACGAGACCAGAGATAGCACAACAACCCAAACAGGAACATAATTACAAATATACATTTTGTATTACTATAGAAAACCTTTTTTACAACATCCATTTTTACACCAACAAAAGATAAGAACAAAACCAACTAACAGCAGCCACCAGAACAAAAAGAGACAAGCGGATAGGGGGAGGTAGGCTAACTACAGGGAAGATCACAATAAAAAAGGTACGAACTTCCCATCTATCTGCTAGGGCCTATACTAGGGCTCCCAATCCGGATCAGACTCAGATGACTCCTCTGAAGAACTCTCCTAAGACTCAGACTCCTAGGAATTCATGTCTTCTACTGCAGCCCTCTCGTCTTCTGAGTCCGGCTCTAACTCCGGGTCGAGGTATAGTCCTATTTCTACGTCAGAGCCTAACTCTGCGACTTCCCCATCCTCATCTAAATCCATGGCCTCCGGTTCATCCTCTTTGTCTGCAAACTGATCCGGGTCTTCAACTATCACTTGCGGCCCATCGTCCATTACTTCAGCCTGGACATCCCAATCCTGATCATCCTGGGGGTCGATCACCTCACCATCGACAACGATTGGTTCCATCAAGCCATTCCCGTCAAGTGGGGCATCGGAGGTTCTGAGAAGTCGACCTATGTTCCCATCAGTATCTCGAAGACACCAAGCAATATACTCCCGAGTCTGATAGAAGTATTCTCCAACATTAACAAAAACCACGGATCAACACCTTATATACTCCTCCCCATTGCTCGAGGGAAAAACACTGGTCGACTGCTGGATTTACGTCGGGATCCCAAAAAGTGTAGGTAGTTTCGGCATAATCAAGGACGAAGGTCCGAAAAGTTGGGTTATTACAACCGTGAAACGAATCTCAGTGAGTACAACCCCTAAACCTAGATTAGGCTAACATGCATTCTCCTGACAGGCACACCACAACAAACATAACAATACAACTCACAATTAACCTCCGACCTAGGCCCTTGGGTCTAGATCACTCACCTGGCTGACCCTGCAGGTTAATCATTTTCCATAATATAAACAAGTCACACACGCGAGCACCCGGTTCATACGTACGTCATACGCATGCTCACGCTCATTAGTGTTCGTTTCGCATGCCATCCACCGAGTCTTGCACACTCGTACACTGGCCTATGCATTCTTATGCATGCAAATGTCAGCATCATGCCATGTTTCATTCTGACTCCCACTGCACACTGACTCAATGCTCAATTATTATTATTCAGATCTCGATCCGCGTAAAACGCATCAGGTCTAACACGTGTCAATGCATCAGGTCCACATAATCACAACACTCCGTGACCAGCGTAAAAACGCCTCAGGCCCAGTGTCTCTAACCTGCTACAAAGTGCATGAGGTGCAACATCGATCTCCTTACAAACCAGAGCCTACTACAAAGTGCATGAGGTTGGTCGTCTTTCGGGCGAACCGGGCATCGTCCTGCTTCAAAGTGCATGAGGACGGCACATCCCGCGTAACACACATCAGGGTGAATTGTGATCACACATACACACAGCTAGTTATTATCTGAACCCCGCGTAACACGCATTAGGGCGATTAGGTGATCACATGCTCATGTCAGGCACGCACTCCCGCACAATTCTCATTTCATGCCCCATTCTCGGCATACACAATGTGTGGCTATGCAATATCGTACAATGCAACATGAGCATCGCATAGCACAGACACTCAGTCAAATCCATATCCCACACAGTGCCCAATTTATAAACAGTATGATCACTTGGCCAATTAATACCGTGCGGCTCAAATTCACAATGTACAATTTGACATTCAATGCAGCCATCAATTAGCCAATCACATTTCGTACAATTTGGCCACATGAGCACACCACATGGCATATCACAATCTATCACAATTGAGCACAATTAAACACCATTCAATCAACAGCCAATCACCCCGAGCAATCCCGGCAATTCAGCCAATAATTTCCCCAAATGGCCTATTCTCGTCCAACAATCCACCAATGGACAATCACCAAACCAACCACTCCGAGGCCAATTTTTATTCCCAATTAAATCGCAATTATTCCACCAATATTGTTTTCGTAACAACCTCCACTAATCGGTTCACTAATTTCTCCCAATATCCATTAACAGTACCCAAACTAGTCCAGAAAACGCACTACCAGTTCTAATCCGGGCTTAGGAGGTATACTCACCAAATCCTAACTCACGATGACGAGAACAGGCGGCTGATCGCCGATGAACGGCAAAAATCAGCAGCGGCGTTCCAACGGCGGCGACGGCGACGGTGGCGGCTGCGGCATACGGCGGCCAGCGGTACGGACGGATGCTACTCGGCCCACCGGTGGCGCGTGGCGATGTACGGCGGCTAAGGTGGCATGAGGGAGGTTGGATCGGCGAGGCAAGGCCGAGGCGGACGGTGGCGGCGGACACGGCGGCGAGCGGCAGTCTCGGGCGGCTCTCGGCCAAGAGAGGAAGAGAGAGAGAATGAGAGAGAGGAGGGGACGGGATGGTGATGCTGGTGAGGTGGTGGTGAGGTGGCGACAGCACCGGCGTACGGCGTGGCCGGTGGCGTGCGGCTCCGGCGGCGGCGGTTGCTCCGGCATCCTTTGGTCGAGAGAGAGAGATCGTGAGGGAGAGAGGAGGAGAGAGAGATGGCCGGTTGAATGAGGGTGAGAGGAGAGAGAATGGGTCCAACTTGATCAAATATAGGGGCTTAGTGGATGACACGTGTGACGCCCCAGAACGTCACTCGCGACATGTACCAATTAATATAATGGCCAGCGGAAGTCAAAGACTAAACATGAATATCACACAAATTTGGTCAAAATACTTTTTCTTCTTATTAACAATACTTGAAAGAATTAAAAGACCAAGCAATACACCATAAAATCACAAAGAACAAACATCTGGGTGGGTCGAGGTTGCCTATCTCCATGCTACCATTTACTCCAAAGACGGTCCACACAAAAGTAGACCTTACAACAAGTTGTAGATGCCGTCGCCTTCATATCAACCTTTATCCCGCATCAACCCATATAGTAGATATACATCTTGTACAAACTATATCCGCTCTCGGGGCAAACATATCAACATACTGGCATTCATAGTATTTAGAGAAAAACCAGCAAGCACCGGAAGCAGGTTTGTCCATTCCTACAAGTTTGAAAAATAGAGGGATGAGCCGAAGCCCAGTAAATGAAATCTCTAGTTTTAAGTTAGGGAAATCAGCTTACCACTTCACATGGCATAAACACATACGCGTGCATAGCAAACGATATGCATAGAACTTGAATGCAAGTTATACATTTTCCGTCTGGATGTGCCACAAAATCTGAATAATGCAACATATCATGATATTTCCACTCAAACGCAAGCATGAGGTAAAACATTTATGCTCATGCGATTAAGTTCATTACTTCATCCTCCCGAACACTCCCGGAGCATCCCGACCAACGGGGCATCCCAACTCCGAGGCATCCCGGCACACACCCGGGGCATCCCGACTAACGAGGCATCTCGACTCCCGAGGCATCCCGAAACACTCCCCGGGACATCCCGACCTACGGGGCATCCCGACACACGGGGCATCGTCACACACCACTAAATGGGCGACGGAATTAATATTATTCCCATGCAAGTCATGACAACCAAGTATTTATATGCAAAAGTCCGCTTTGGCCCGTCCCATACCGAGCCATCACGGTTTTTGTACTTTAAAGCCATGAAATGCATCATCCGAGTAATTTAAACATGAAGCAATACATTTCAAACTCAGAAGCAAACTCAGCTCATAAGTAAATTAGGGTTCAGAAGCAAATTCGAATCACCAGAAGCAAGTCTAGACTCAGAAACAGATTCAGACTCAGAGGCAGATTCAGACTCAGAGGCAGGTTCAGACTCAAAAACAGATTCAGACTCAGAGGAAGATTCAGACTCAGAAACAGATTCAGACTCAAAAACAGATTCAGACTCAGAAACAGATTCAAACTCAAAAGCAGGTTCAGACTTAGAACCGAATTCAGATTCAGAAGCAAATTCAGACTCAAGAGCGGATTCATATTCAGAAGCTAGTTTTGAACAGTAAAGTCTGAGTCGATTTTATAAGTAAGTCTGAACAGTAAAACCTGAACAGTGAATTTAAACAGTAAGTATGAACAGTAAATTTTGAACAGTGAATCTGAACAGTAAATATGAACAGCAAATTTTGAACAGTGAAATCCGAGCAGCAAAGTCTAAGTAATTTTAACAGTAGAGTCTAAACTGCAAAGTCTGGATATTAAATCTGAAGGTAAAGTTTGAAAGTAAAGTCTGAAGTTAAAGTCTGAAAGTAAAGTCTGAAGGTAAAGTCTGAAAGTAAAGTCTGAATATTTTTCAAAAGTAGACAGAACCAAATTTTGATAATAAAGTCCGAGTAGGTTCAAAGGTACACAGAACCAAATTTTGAGGATTAAAATCTGCCCAGTTTCAATCACTTTGAATAAAACGAATTTCTACCATTTTTAAACACACATAAACCAATAATAAGAATCCAGCAATCATCTCAAAATTAACACTTTCACGTTTCGATTTAATCATTCCACTTGCCGATTATCGCCATACTTTAAAGAAACAAAACACATCCATTTGAACTTGCACAGAACCAGCAAAATAGATTCAATCATCATCACAACCTCACCATTGCACATCAAAATAACCTTTTTTCAAGCAACCAAGTTGCAAGTGCCAAGTAGATTTACTTAGCTTAAACCTAGAGTTTTCACTTACCTGGTGCAGAATCTGAACACCCCAAAAGTTAAAACTCTCGTAAATTCTCGATCGGTGATGGTGAGAGTAGAAAGTGGAGGAGAGAATGTTAGTTTGAGTGAAGTTATCTTCGGTCATTACCCCGGCGAAGATGAAACTGAGAAGTATACAAAGGGGTGGGTAACTTCAATGCACTCACAGGTGGCATCTTCTCCTTCCATCATGGCCACGTGTGAGAGATCAAAGAAGAAGTGATGGCCAAGGAAAATCATTACTTAGGCTAGGTGTCTAGTTGGGCAGAAGATGACGAAAGGGGCAGGTGGCTTTCGGTCAAGCTTCCTCTTCAATGCTCACGTGAGGAAATAGGAGAGTCCAGAAGATATTTTCATTAGAATATTTCATCCCCTTTCCTTAAAGACCAAATAGAAAAAGGCTAACCTTACTTAATCAAGATTAAATAATAATAATAATAATAGTAGTACCCACTAATTACCAAAACGACGGTAATTTAATTAATAACGCACTACGACTAGCTTACACGATAACTTTTAAAATATAAACACGTCGGGCTCGGAACGATTACGCTTTCGAATCCGCGCTTCGCAAAATACGATTCGATGAAAATCTCTACGTGTCCGTACAAATACCAACTTAAGTAGTTCTTGGCTTTATAATCCCCGCATCATTCTCGACCATAGAAAATTCCCCACGTCACTTATTTATTATTACGAAATTTCCGGATGTCACAACACGTGTCGCAAATCCGAGCCTCTTGACCAAAATGCCCTTGATCCAATGGCCCACGTTTGTTCCATTCCAATAATTGAGGGGTAAGATGGTCTTTAGCTCCAATAATTGAGCTGAAAATCAAATTTAATTAATCCAAAATTATCCCAAAATTCGGAGCTCAAAAATAGGCCAGGGGCAAAACGGTCATTTTTCCAGTCCCAAGTCGAAATTCCATTTTTCAACCGTACCAACCCCAAATATGATTGGCCAACATAATATGACATTGGATTCGCAAAAATAGTCGCACAAGCCCTCAAAAATTAATACCGAATTCCGAATCCAATTTCGTGACCAAAACTCTCTCAATTTCCAATTTCAGGGTCTCTCACTAACATGCGGCTATTTAGGGGTTACGCGTATCGACCTAGGGTTATCCGAGTCATGACGGTCCCGATCATAGAGAGAGAGAGAGGAATTATCGCAAGTTCCAGAAGTCACGATCGTTCGGGTTAAGTTCAGGACTGGTTGGCCACGTGCACTTTCGGATGTGCAGAATCACCTGCGATTCGATTGTAAATCGTTGGCCTTGGTTAAACCAAATCCATTACTTTTTCGAAGATCGACCTGCATCGGCCCAAAATATTCCCTCATCGTTTCTCGAGATCGGTGCTCGATTCGCGATCGGGTCCCTGGTCCACGTACCGTTTTCCTAGTTAGTCATATCCCATTGGTTAGTATCCCGAAAGTGATCAGCTCTGGGTGAGACTTACTAAAATGAAATGCGAAATAACGTCAATTTTATTGATCTCGGAATTACATTGAAATTCGAGCCATTACATAAAGTGGTTGGACCCAGGTTCCCAGTGTTCACACGTGAGTTCATTGAGGCCGGGTTTGAACCCCTAATGCGAATTCTCGATTCCTCGGCACTTGAGCCTAGGCCCATGAAGGTCGTGCTTGAGTCCACAAAGGCCGTGCACGGGTCCTCAGTGCTTGGGCTTGGGTCCTTGATTAATGAAAGGGAAAACACCACAAAAAAATCCAAAACTATGCCATTTATGACAAATTTACCCTGAATTCTTTTTTGTGATACGAAAAACCCCAAACTATGTCACCTGTGACATATTTATCCCACAATACATTTGTCCATGGGCATTTTTCGTCTTTTTGTTTTTTCTATTTTTTTTCCATTTTTTTCTTTTTTCTATTTGTCCATAATTTGGGGTTTTTCGTATCATAAAAAAAAGTTCAAGGTAAATTTGTCACAAGTGATATAGTTTGGCGTTTTGGGTAGTGTTTTCCCTTAATGAAATGTTCATTCTCATAAAAATATTTAAAAATAAATTCGTATATAATAATATTTTTAAATTAGAATTGCTAATTATTATTATTTTTTCTTTCTTTTATAAAAATATTTAGAAAGAACATTATACCATCCACAATAGGCTGAGTGGGGAGCTCGTCTCTAGCCTGTGGCTGGTCGCCGTGGCCGGTCACCGGTCGAGGAAGAAGGAAAAAGAAAAGGAAAGAAAAAAATAACAGAAAAGAAATTTTAAAAAATAAAATTTTGATTTTTTTGGTAATTTTTAGATTTTTCTTACTAAACTGTAAAAAATATTTTCTAGTTCATTTTCAGGTTTCAGTTAAACACTGAAAAAATATTGTCATTTTCCTAAAAAATGGCTTCCTAAAATACACTATTAAGAAACGTCACACTGTTCACGAAATAAACAAAGCCTAAAAAGTCAAAATTCGCCTGTTGCAAGATTTATATTTAGTAAAAACTAAAAAGTTAAAAGTCTACATCGACATGTTTTCATATGTGTAAAAAGGAGGAGGAGGAGGGAATCCAAAGATCGGCAATAGACAAAAGAGAACAAAAAGAAACGCCGGAAGAGGATAAGAAAACTAAAATCAATTCAATATTCAATCATGATATAAAACTAAGGGAAAATTCTAAACGTTATAGCACTAAGTTCACCTCTTGCTTCTTGCTGGATATAAATTCTACGTCAACTAATACATACAACGTACGCTTCCTAAAATACCAATTGATAAATATATAATTTAATCCAACCCAATTCAATTCTGATTCCACCGTATGTCGGGTTCGATTGCGCCTTCCACGTGAACCTAAGGAAATTTCTAAACCACGACGATATCGCACTGCAAAATCACTAATTTTCATGAAACCCTTTACGCCACATCATCAGGAGGCAACTCCACGATGTGTTCCCATGTTTTTCGTACCTAACTACGACGACATGCCCGAGAGTCGAAATCATTGTTTTGCTCGAAACAAATCGGGCGTGCAGCTGATCACAGGTCAAACGGATTGGACGGGCTATAATCTCATGCTAAAGGCAAAACTATCTACTTAGGAACTTCAGAACATGATGTTGATCCTAAACTTTGCTTTCTTAGGAATAACCCTATCCTCTCCTTGTCTTGAAGACTAGGACAACTTAGTTCTTACACAAAGCATGCCAACTTAGTAAGCTTCCAACAAGGAAAAGCCTTTGTCTGTACAAGGGAAAATTTAAGAAGGAAAAAAATAATATTTTTAATTCTCGAAATCATATATATATATATATATATATATTATTTTTTCCGAATTTCGTCTCCGAATTATTTTGCCATTACCATACACAACGAAAGATAAAGTCTAGGAGAAGAAACAGTTGCAATAGGATTTATCCAGCATAATAATCAAACAGAAAACATGCTGTTAAAAAAAGGGAAAATGGGAAAAAAAGAACAAAAAATGGGGTAATTTGGTTTTACAAAAAATCAATTATATAAAAAATGTTTCCTCCAATACATATTTTCTGAAAATATCGATAGGATAGTTCATAAAAATGAATGAAAATAATAATATATTCAGCCTTCGGCGAAAATTTTTAGGCATGTATGAGTCTTGACGATGAAAGTAATTGCGGTTAACTAGGGGGCTTTTGTTTAAGTGTTAAACCAAAACTACGTTTTTAGTTTCTTGTAAAAATTTAAAATACATTCTAAATTTTAAAAAAATACGAAAAAGTTATACATTGATCTATTCATGAATTGTCACGTATCGTGAAAGTTTCCACTATCATGAATTAAAACAAGTAAAAAATCATGAATCACATCATATATTAAACTAAAATTCAGGGATCGTTCGCGTTGCCGTACCTTATCGTTAAGAAAGTAATTTTCGATTAGTCCTCCTTTCCCGCACCGTCCGACTCCGACGGAAGCTGCGAACGTGGAAATACCCCGAACGACACGCCACTATGTTCCTGCCTTTTCTTCAACCCCCACTTTTTAAAATCTCGCCGACCTTAAAAAGAAAAAATAAACAAGAAAAAGTAAAAAAAAAATTAGAAGAAGAAAATATTTTCAGATAACTAAGAAAATCAAAATAAAGAAAAACCACCATTCAACGCTGACCTCATCTCATTCCACGTGTCGATCTCTCATTGGCCCATCCCTCTCCTTCTTCTCCTCCAAGCTTTCCCCCAATCGATCAAAAAGACTGTTAGCTACGAAGGACGAAACCACCTAACCTCTCTGCAGCTATAAGAGTCCCACCGATCCATCTCTCCGACGCACATCGCCCCATCATGGATCGCCGCCTCTCCCCCCTCCTCCTCGCCGCCGCCCTCCTCGCCGCCGCCGCCGTTGTCGCCTCCCCCGACGACGGCGAAGCGCTGATCAGGCAGGTGGTGGACGGCGCCGCCGGCGAAGGGCGGCGGGGCGCCGCCCTGTCCGACCACCACCACTTCTCGCTCTTCCAGAGGAGGTTCGGGAGGTCGTACGGCTCCCGGGAGGAGCACGACTACAGGTTCGGGGTCTTCCGCGCGAACCTGCGCCGCGCGAGGCGGCACCAGAAGCTCGACCCCTCCGCCGTCCACGGCGTGACGCAGTTCTCCGACCTGACCCCGTCGGAGTTCAGGAGGGCGCACCTGGGGCTCCGGGGCAAGGTCAAGCTGCCCAAGGACGCGAACCAGGCGCCGATCTTGCCCACCGAGGATCTGCCGGGGGATTTCGACTGGAGAGATCACGGAGCCGTCACCGGCGTCAAAAATCAGGTACTTTTTGTTTCGGCGAAATTTGATCTTCGTAGTTCATGTTCTCCGATTGGAATGTTTACGTAGTTTCGTTGGTGTGAATTGGGAATCGCCTTGGAGATGCTCAGTCGGGACATGGGGACGTAGTTTATCATTAGATTCGTACTGGAAGTTGAAAATTCCTGCTTGATTGATAGATTTGTTGAAGTTTTTTGCACCGATTTTTGTCCGACCTTTAAAGATCAATTATTTCTCCCCTTGGAGATCTTGTTCCCTACGTCTCGTGTGCGTCCGTTGAATTTGATGATTGATTGGTGAGTCTTTCGCCTGAATTAATGGTCTATTTGACTAAGATGAATCTGTTTCGCCTAACTCGGAAGGTTGACTTTTGGATTTAAAACTTTGCTGCCGAGTTCTGGGATTTTGAATGGTTGTTCATGGACTTCTGTATTGTTCTCTTTATTCCGGAAGCAAATTTCGTCTGCAGTAAAGTGGTGCTTCGTCTGGTGGATTGAATTCGATGTGCTTGATTTTTTGTGAGAATAGGGTTCATGCGGATCGTGCTGGAGTTTCAGCACCACTGGAGCCTTGGAAGGCGCACACTACCTTGCAACCGGGAAACTCGTTAGCCTCAGCGAGCAACAGCTTGTGGACTGTGATCACGAGGTTTGTAATCATGCCTCGTAACGTGTCAAATCATTTGCGCGTCTTTATGCCTAGTTTTGCCATTTTGTCATATGAGTGAACGACATAGATTGCTTTGTTTCATAAGTTTTCAGTTATGACGTGCGTAAGCTAAGGAAAAAGCACTAGTTCTGTTTTGTCTTTTGCCCATATATCTGGATGTATGTTTCTATGTTAAAATCATGTGGCCCTACAGAAAATGAAATACATTTGGTTTTTGAGCTGATTAGTCTGGGTTTCTTGTTGTGTTGAATGCTGTGATGTCGATTCCTCGTGAAGAAACTTTGTGTCTTTCTTGGTATAGTTCCTTAATCTAGCTTGTGTGCCTCTGTAGTGTGATCCAGAAGAACCAGGTTCCTGCGACTCAGGTTGCAATGGTGGTTTGATGAACAGTGCCTTTGAGTACACTCTCAAAGCCGGCGGCCTTATGCAAGAAAAAGACTACCCATACACTGGTACTGATCGTGCTGGTTGCAAATTTGACAAGTCAAAGATAGCGGCATCTGTAGCCAACTTCAGCGTTGTTTCCCTTGATGAGGATCAAATTGCTGCAAATCTCGTGAAGAACGGTCCTCTAGCAAGTAATGATTCTTTTCTAGTCATAAGACACCTTAACAAATTTTTTTGTTGAGGGCCAAAGACATGCATTGATGCACAGAAAGCAAGGATGTGATCCATTCTTACGCATTTCAATCTGTTTTACTTGAATGCAGTTGCCATCAATGCAGTGTTCATGCAGACGTATGTTGGGGGTGTTTCATGCCCATACATATGCTCTAAGAGGTTGGATCACGGGGTCTTGCTGGTGGGATATGGCTCTGCTGGTTATTCTCCCATCAGAATGAAGGAAAAGCCCTTCTGGATCATAAAGAACTCATGGGGAGAGAACTGGGGAGAGAATGGATTTTACAAAATCTGCAGGGGCCGCAATATATGCGGAGTGGACTCCATGGTTTCCACTGTCGCTGCTGTTCACACTGCTAAACAGTAGGTTAACTATTGCCTCTGCAAGCTGTTCCACCGCTTTACAGTAGGTTGACCATGACCTATGCATGTATATAAGGCGTGTTATATTATGGTGGCAATTCAGCTTCATGAACGAAATTTTAGTTCACAGATTCTACCAAAACATTCATCTGATGCAATGTTTATGAAATTGTACTGCAACTGGAATGTTAGTTTATGTTTTATTTCCATTATCATACATCTATGGTCACCTTCTCGTGTGTTGACATTGTTAAGGCTGAGCTGGGGTCTTCATTCTTAGCTGCTAACTAATTTACCCTGTTCAGCCCCATGTTTCTCAAGTTTCATCAGCTCCAACCCAATCCTGAAAAATTCCATTGATTATATCTCATACCAGAGCCCATGTATTTCTAGTTTTGGCCATTATACGGGATGGATCTAACGAGACATTAACTTGTCTACATTAGTTTCGACCAATTCCATTGGATATTTGACCAATGTGTTGCACATCGGTGGTGATCATTGACTACATTTTAATAAACTTGCCAATGTGTCTTTGGTTCGGCAGGTGTAATTGCATGGTATTAGATATGTTCTAGTAAATGGTCAGCCTATTGTTTTGTTATAAAGAATGTGCATTGACCACTAGAGGGATATCATGGATATTTGTAGCCAAATGTTTGTTCGTTGCAATGGTGATGCATTCAGACTGAACAAGTTGAGTGCCATTAATTGACCATTTTTTTAGATGAATTTCGTAGAAGTCGATCTGAATGCTCAAAGGAACAGCAACCTGTTTGTGCTAAGTTACAAACCCTAGATATATGCAAAGACTATAAATTGGAAGATCAAATTTCATTTCTTGAGTTCTAGAGATAATCCTCCACCAAGCATTTTTAACCCAATAAGTTGTGCTTGAGGACAGATTTCACACGTGATAATATCCCATGTAACTGCATTGTCCATCTGAGGTTAGTCTCCCGAGACGGCCAAAGAAAAGTTTACCGAGACGGCTTAGCTAACACTGTATCAGCCAGGAATTCACATGGCCCTCTGCAGTCAATCATGTTCTACTGTATCATTCATCTTGGGCGTCTAATAAAAGTGGCAAATCTGAATAGAACTCTTTTATCACAAATTTGATATTCATTCGCTTGTTTCAACAATGACTGATAGCGGCATCTTTTTCCTGCCTGTGCTCAAGTTAATGAAGTCTTTGTTTTCAGTGGAACAGGAAAACTGAAGTTCCAGTGATTTAAAACCAAGTATCTTACACGCAGCACTAGCTTAATTAGTAGAGTTAAATTACGTAACATTTACCTGAAACAGTATAACAGATTGAAATACAGAGATTACACGAAGAATGCGTTTTATCAAACTTAACCCTATGTAACGTACTAAGCATTTACACTCCTGAAACCGAAGCTTATAACTATCTGAGAGGAGTAAAGGGTTTTTCTTTACTGAGTGACTGGGAACTCTAGATGCAGCAGCATCAACAGAATTCCACCGGTGAAAGGTACTCTCCCGTGAATTTTACCATCATGCCACTCCATCACACTCTTTTGACAGAATCGCCGTGGACAGCTACAAATCCCTCAGTTGTGAGAGTTGCAACTGCATGCCTAAGCTGGATGTATAAAGGTCATATGTCAGTTTATATTTGACACGGCAGTCACTTGCCAAAAGAAAAACAAGGAAAGGACAAGAATGTGGCACTTGCTCATTGACAAAGTCTGATACTTACATCGCTAAGGTGAACTTCACCAAGAGAACTCTGCTTCTTGAGCTCATCCAGCAACTGCAGCACATTTTAGCGTGTAACAAATGTGAGCGATGACATGCAGTACATCTGGCCTCCCACATTATTAACTATCATGAGTTGTAAGACAATCTGTTCCACAGAACATACATAAAAAGACCTACCTCCATCAATCGAATAGAGGGTCCACCAAGTTGCATTTTTTCCATTATTACATTACGAGTAGCAGCTGCAAGATTATCCCTTCTCATCCTCTCACTAGCCGAAACTCCGGTAGTGATAAGATCCATGTCAATGGTGCCTAGAAAAATTTAGTTCAAGTTTAGATCTTGCCTTATATATACACATACATATGCATACACTGTATACAACGGTGAGGAATCACATGGCTAAAGAAATACCTGTTGAATGATCAGTTGCTGACTGCTGCATTGCAACTTCCAGGAGTCGAAATGCTTCCATCACATCTCGCTTTTCAACCTGTGTAATCAAGATCGTGATAGTTACAGCATTGAATTTACACCCTAGAAACGAGGTCAAATCGCATTATGTGGGCCTTCACTAACCCATTCCGAGAATCGAATCCGTGCTAGCGCTTCACTAAGGCGAATCAAACTTTCAATTTGCCTAGGTGTTGCTGTTATCACCTGCCCAAGCAATTGTATCCTGGACTAAGTTAACATTGACGCAGCAAAACCGATAAGAGGAAAAGAATGTGAGAGAAACATGAAATGTGCACCTTCTTACTACTGCCAGGGAAGTTTCCTCTCCTCCTCATCTCGACGTAACCCCGTGTCAGCTCTTCAGCAGCTTCATCGGATAACTGCGGATGAATGTGTTTCCGAGCATAGCTCACATAGGCAGTTAAAGTAGGGAGGTCCAAAACGTCCTGCTGCACACTCTGCAAGTTGCGAGGATCAAATTAACTGATGTTACAGAGATGTTCCTGATGACTATAAATAAAGAGAAGTACTGATTCTAACTGTACCTCAATATCCTCAAAATGCAGAGCAACAATATGCTTGGCCAGGCGTCTGTCCATTTGCTCATCAGGCTTGTCAAGAATTAAGTATATCAGATCAAACCTATTCGTCATGAACCAAGTTATGATCATAGTCAGATTAACCTCTGATGCTGTGGTGCTTCAATCACCGTAATGACTATGGTGCATTCGGTAAATCCTCGATAACAAAGTGACACATTAGTTCTGAATTTATCACGATACCACAGAAAAAGAAGAGATGCATAGAAGATGTAGCACAACTTATCAGACCACTAAAAGGTCTTCAATAGCAAAAATATATGATAGTAAACTAGGTCTGCGTATTACAGTGAGAAATCAATATTTCTCTCATGACTGTAACAGTGGACATGCTTATTGGCATGCACACATAACCTAATATTTGGACAAGATGATCATAACATGTCAACATAGTGCTTAACATTCGTTTTGCATGTGGCTTAGGTCCCAATCAGGTCCATAAACAAAATCCAGGTTTATCAAGTTTATGAAAGAACAAAACAAGCAAGTAGAAGCATTCAAACCTAAAGCAGAATGTGCACACAGCACCCTCCATATTAACACCAATCAACACATGTTGGCCGTATCAGCAATCAGGTCCATGAACACTCAACTTTGTGAGGTAAACTCAGCAGTTAATATACGTACACACAGATACATATAGGAAAGTAGAGCAGTTACTTAACCTGGATAGCAAGGTAGGTGGTAAGTGTATATTGTCAATAACAGATAAACGGGGATTATAGCGCGAGCCACTTGGATTTGCACAAGCTAATACCGACGTCCTTGCATTAAGTGATGCAATGATTCCTGCTTTTGCTATCGAAACAGTTTGTTGTTCCATCACCTGGAAGGGCAAAGTTAAAGTTTGAAGGTAAGTCACAAGAAGTCCGGTAACTCAATTAACATGACTTTCTTAATAAGTAACATTAACTTTTAGTTATCTGGTGCTTAGCAGAAAGGAAAAAATTTGGTGCTTAGTGGTCCTACTTCCTTGCTTACTAAACAATCACATTCCACATTTTGGGAATATGACCGAGGAAAAATGTGACACAAAGATTTGATATGAAGAATTAGATAGAGCCGCACAATCCTCTCCTCTGTTGTCTACATAATTAGGAATGAACTTCACAAACCTCATGTAGCATACTCCTTGCACTGTCAGACATTTTATCAAATTCATCTATGCAGCAAATGCCTTGGTCACTCAAAACCAGGGCTCCACTCTCAAGGACCTGCCAGATTCTTTTGTATGTTAGAATCTACTCCACTTTACCTTTTTCTAATAAAAAAACTCGCAAAGAAAAGGAAAGCAAGGTATCATACAGTTTCCCCTGTTTCAGGATCCTTGGCAACATAAGCAGTTAAGCCAACAGCAGAGCTCCCTCTTCCACTGGTATAAATACCACGGGGAGAAAGCTTATGTATGTATTGAAGGAGCTGTGATTTGCTGGTCCCAGGATCACCAACAAGAAGTATATTGATGTCCCCACGGAAGGTAGCACTAGACGCTAACTTCAATGCATTACCACCAAAAAGCTACAAGAATGGAAATCAATTTGACATCAGTCACTTAACGAAAAAGGGCTTCGTTTATCTCAATATTTTACTAGTCAACAACAAGAGGACTAAATATTGCATTACCTGGCAGAGCAGACCCTTCTTGACATCCTCGAGCTCCCAAATATTTGGTGCCAAGGACCTGGTTAGTCTATCATATATGTCCGGTTTTTTAGATAAATCTTTTAATTTCTCCACCTACATTATCAGGTGAGGAATTCTTACACATAGCAGTAAAGGCAAACACTCTGTCATCCAATGGAAAAAAGAAAAACCGATATACCATCTGTTCATCAAATGTGAAATCTTCATTTCTATCAAAACCATTTTCAACTTCCATTGGGTCATCCGCTTGCATTCTTGACTTGCTGGTCTTCTTTATATGAAGACAGTCGATATAAGTCTGCATTAGATATAATGAGATCACACTGTTAGACTACGCATTCACTTAAAGGGACTGATGGAGTAGCCTCATTGACAGTACTGGAGAGTAAGGAATCCACCTTGAACAACGATTTGACAGTTCTCTGTGTTGGTGCAACTCTAACACTCATTGCCCTGTAAATTCCAGTAACCTGTTGAAATAAAATATGTCAATTGGCCACAAAAGTGTGAGACCTCCATGTTCTTCAGGCACAGTATGATATTTACCTCAACTCTATCACCGGGCTTTCCTGCATCTACCAACTTATCATGCATTAGCAAGCTAACTGTATGTGGTGTTCCTCCTTCAGGGATTTCATCTGGCGTCTCCTGGAGCCTCACAATCTGCTTATCTGCAAAACTGGTTTATTGCAAGACATAATCATCAGCTATAGTCACAACAGACTCCAAAATATAATTTCTGACTTAAAAACACCAGCCAGATATTTTAAAAAAAGCACTGCCTTTCTAATGCAATAGATTTCAGATAAAAAAAAATATTTGTCTACTGGATTTTCCAATTAATCAATACCCATATTTTAATTCTCTCCTTTCAAGTTTCCAGCACTCAACAAGAATCATCAAGGGCTAGCCTAATCTATCCAGATACTGGGCTTTTCAATAACAAACATGAAGGCTTAGACTTCCTATACTAGTGAGCCAGTGTACAACATGTTGAAACTTTAAAAAAGCTTTTGGAGCTTGAAATGTGGACGCTTCTACTGCTAAGACAAGGTCTGAGATGACCATCTTGGAATCACTGAAGACTAACAAGTTTGTTTATAAGGAAAACTTAGAAAAAAGAGAGAATTTAACTGTCAGAATCATTTAATGATGATTAGCTTCCAGATTGCAAATATATGATGGACATCCATAAGGAAGCCACTGCCGTATCTAAGCAAGTGATGGTGCAAAAAGAGGATGCAGTTGACGTTTCATAGCGGCAGAAGAAATGATTGAACGTCACTCAACAAATGGCTTAACAAAACTCCTGACCAGGTTTGGAAAACCAAATCAGAGGGGTAAACTACCTGCACCGATTGTGAACCAAAGTCATGGAATTCTTGGTAGCGCATTCCTCTTTCATACATCTCTTAGGTTCACTGATTCTTCCTGAGAACAATGAACTGTTAAAACTAAAAACCAACAAAAATTCATTCTTCTCAACAAGTTTATTAGCACTTACCTCTTTCAACACGAACGGGATCAGAATAGTATCCACAGATAAGGCATCTAAAGACAGCTTCCCTTATCTCAGGGATTACTGAACTGCATCGGATTATCATTCCTTTTAGTGACACCATCTTCTCAATATCTAGTCAACACAAGAGACATCATCAGTTACGGGCACCAAAAGCTCAACTACTTTGTTGAGAGAAACAACTAAAAACCATGAAATAAAAGCGATCATCTTCCCATACAAATACCAATTTCACATTAAACTGAAAGAAGTAGCAGATGCATACACAACAAACCGATCATACATGCTTAATGAACTACTTGCAATTTACAAAACATGTCTATGAGTCACTCTGGCAAACTTCACATTAAGAAACTGGAACTAGCCGTATCCTTTCCCACTACCAAGTCTCAAATCCTTTAATAGCTTTATTTCCACCAAAAAGTTAAAGCTGATTGTTTTGATTTCCACAGGAAGTTAAAGTGATAGCTCAAACAAGTCTTCAATACTTGACCCATCCTTCAGCTTAAGTTACAGATTTGTGAAAAAACTTGAAGGCAAACACGAACCTTAATTGGTCACACAGACACTTGCCCCTATCCATCAACAAATATTATCCAGAACCACCAATACTCAAGAACATTCTATTGGAAAAGGGAAGGTACCCACCTGATGGATTAAGATTTCTCATACAAATGGACGTCCTGAGATTAAAAACCCTTGCTTGTATGTGCTTTTCGAACAGCGGGTTTCTCGTGCTTGCCATGTCCATCAAAACAATCTCGAAAATCGCCAGTACCTCCAGTGGATACCTCACCATCTTATTATACAAATCCTGATCATAATTATAAATATCCTGAGCATCAATATCAATCCACTCCCTCTCGATTTCAAAAACCCTATCCAATTCCCTCATGTACTTCCCTTCCTCAATAGAATCCGCCTGCAACGGGGCCTCCATGAAATTCCTCAGGAACCTCACGATAGCCGCATTCACGTCCTGCACGCTGATGTTGGTGCCCCAGACGTACATCTGCTCGGCCGCATCGTACGCGTCCCCGCACTCCGACGACGGTGGGGCGTCGCCGTCCGTCGACGAGGGAGTGGACGCCGCGAAGGGCCTCCCATTGCCGCCGCCGCCACCGGACGTCCGCCGGTGCGTCCGGGAAGGGGTCGGGGTCGTCTCCGACGCCGCGGCCAAGCGCGACCGGTGCGCTGGCGGAGTGGACGCGAAGCTGGAGGGAGTGGAGGATCCGCCGCCTCTGCCGCCGCGCCGCCGCCGGCCTCCCCCGCGAGCCCCGGGCCCGGCCGCGGGGTTGTCGGGAGAGGAGTGGGTGTTGCCGATGGGGCTGGAGAAGGAATCGTCCGGGGAGGAAGGACCTGAAAACGAGAGGAATCGCGTCACATGATCGAAGCGCGTCCATTTCGAGATGCGCGTATATGCCAATACTACTTAGCAGAGAGAGAGCGTACCTGTGTCGGACGCCATTGGAGGAGAGAGAGAGACAGAGAGATTAGGGTTAAGGCTGTGTGGAGACTGAGCGGAGACGATGATGATGCAGAGTGAGAGAGTGAGAGACAGTGCTTTCGGGGGTGGGGCGGGGCGGGGCGGGGCGGGATGGGTGATCGGATCTTTTTGGCGGGAAAGATGAGGAGGATGCGCGCCAGAACGAGAGAAGGGGGAGTTGTTTCCGGGCCGATTTTTTTGGGCCGAACAAGGCCCAATGGTTGAGGCCCAAATAGATTTCCCACGACCGGGTAGAGAATTCTTTCTTTTTTCTTTTTGGCTTTTTCCCAAAGGATAATGGCACAAATGGCCCGTCGACTTTGGCCTAATGTGTAGCATGGTCCCTGAACTTTTAATTTGTTCAATGTGGTCTCTGAACTTTTAGACCGGTATACAATATGATTCATGAACTTTTAATACATGTTCAATGTGGTCCCTAAAAAATATATAAATGTTCTGTGTTGTCTTTTCATTAATTCAAGATCAATGACAATAGTAAATATCTTCATAGAGTTCAGAGATTAAATTGAACATGTACCAAAAATTCAGTGACCGCGTTGAACAAATTAAAAATTCAGAGATCACATTGCATATTTGGCAATTCAGAGATTATATTGAACATTGGGCCAAAGTTCAAGAACCTTTTATGTCATTTTCCTGCAAAATAAAGGGAATCTTTTTATGGGATGAAATTTGAGGTAATCTATTTCTTTTTCCGTTCTCACCTTCCTGTTGTCTTGGATCTGATCACGGACCTAGCAAATTCATTGGCCGATTTAGGCCCAGCCCATTTACGACAGCTCGTATGAACTCTCGGGCGGACTTGGACAAGCCCAGTGGAGCCCAAGCCAAGCCCGCCCAATCCGTATAGATATGTTCTTTTAGCAACGGTTGCAGCTGGACAATACTTTCGATCGGATTCGACGGTCCGGCCCCGGCCTCCGCCGATCTATTGATCACCTCTACCGTCGTCAATGCACAGGCTTCTAATTTATTTTTTCTCTTTAGGACTTGTTATTAATCGGTTTCTAACATCCTAAACGAAAATAAAAGAAATCCTCGAAGAAAAAGCTATTGAATAGTCAGACATTTTTATTGTCCTACACACGCATATGTTTTATTTTCACGACAAGAACTCCCGAATCGTACGAATAAAGAACACACGAACACTCGAGCAAGTGGTTTTTGTTCTGTACTCTTGACACTGCAAAAAAGTGGTTTTTATTCTGTTTTAGCACAAAAAAAAAGTGGTTTTTGTTCTGTTTTAGCCCAAAAAATAAGTGGTTTTGTTCTGTTTTCTTGACGTTGCGAAAGAAGATTACGCAATCACCATGTTGAGCTTTCCATCAAATTTCCAACGCACAAACCATCGAAGTACTTTCATCATTTCTGACTTCACATAGTCCCTAACACCTCCATAAATCTCAGTAGCAAATTTGTCACCCATACAAACCTCTCATCTCCTTAATACCCCGAGTGATAATTTTAGAAAAATTACAGAAATTTCAAGATGTCACGCCTATCTTTATCTGGCGTCTACTTCAAGGTGATTACTGTGAAACAAAGAATTCGAGATGGGAAATCAACGCAACCTCAAGTTGGTTGAGTGAACCGCTAGGTAGACATAAACTCGACACCCTGATCCAGCACACGGAGATGTAACCCTAAGACCAACCTATGTTTCAATCCCTTGAGAGGTCCAGAGACTCTTCTGAAACATGCCAAAAACCTCATAGTAATATTTGGTACATTATAAGTAAGAAAAAAAGGAAACGGTTGGTACATTATACTAGAAAGCGTTTTTTATACCAAATCCACAGAACACCTCCAACCAACACAAAACACGATATCCGTGGTCTTGTTCATTCATTTATTCCCAATAAAGCCAGACGCACCCAAATCAATAACAACAATTGGGTTTAGAAGAGACATCACGTGCTATTAATCTTGCAAAACCTTCCGAGGCGAATCGCCCGGTGAATGAACTACACAAGACAACAACAGAACAGTACTTCAAAGGAGAACCTAAATACGGTATACATATGACAGCAGGTGCAAAAAGAATAGGACATAGATCCACTGAACTCTTCAATTGTTGCTCCCAATCAGTATAAACCCCTAAATCATCATAAAATTTTAATAAATTTGCAAAATGCAATCTGCGGTCACTCGTATGAAAGTTGGCCAGCCTAGTACCATCATCAAAATCCAACAAGGGGCTTGACACATTGGTATCTATAAACATCTACGAATTACAAAATTCTGAGTTCAATTATTACACTGAAAATCTCAATAGCTAAGCAAAGGAGAATCCAATGATGATGAACAAGAAAAGAAGACAGCACAACGAGCTATTAGCTCCGACACTTAAGATATTTCTTACCTCTTGGCTGCTCCATATGTAACAAAGCCAACAGCTGCAACTCTGACGCATGAAAAGGAGGTCGGAAAATTCTTTGCTTCAGCAGGAGAGATCACCGCACCTGAGACGGGGAGCACAGTAATCCTGAAGCATCTGCCCCAATTACAGCAAGATCGCACACAGTACAAAGCTGTCCCTCCTGGCTTGGAACAAAACGGGAGCTGCAGTATGGACAAGAGACATCCTTCTGCCCTCGGTATATAGGCACATATGTTGCTCCACAGACCACAAATGGGTTTCTAAAATCGTAATTTAGCTCAGAAGCATCTATCATATTCCTCTCAGCAGCCTGCAAAACTTGCCTTGCCATCCTTGCTTGATTTTCGACAGTGGGATTGGTCTCTAGAAGCCGCCGAGCAAAGTTGGCCGCGGTAGCAAGGTTCTTCGCCTTGTAGCAGACAGTCATCGCATTCAGTAAGGCAAGCCGCAAATGAGGCATTTGAAGATTGCAGTGAGTGAAGTAGGCTGCGAGTTCTTGCTGGCCCACTGGATTGTCCTTCATTTCTCTTCTGTTGAGCTCCATTTGCAGACCCAAGACATATTCTTTAACAATGATGATCAGCTCCTTGACTTCATCAACTTCCCTTCTTGATTCAACCACGATAAGCGGAATGGTGTGGAGAATACTCAGGAAAAGCCGAAGAGCCTCAGTAAATTTCCCAGCTGTAGTGGCACGATAACCAGCCCTGAGCTTCTCTTCCAATTGAGAGAAGTTGAAGACAAGTGCTGGTGGACCCCGGACATTCGGGCTAGCAGACTCATTCCAACCACGCTCGACAGCCAGACATACCACTGGAGCAGAAGAGAATGCACGTAGATAGGTGTGGCTGCCACTGTGGAGATCAAGGAACATAGATCGCAAAGGAGTAAAATTCCGAATTCCAAGTTGCCTACTCAATAACCTCATTGCAGTGTCAAAGTTACCAGCGGCTGCATGTTCGGCAGCAAGAGACGATCTCTGTGTCCATATCTGACTTACTGGCATGCCAGGAGTTGGGGCCACAAAAACCGCGGAGCGAGCATTAACAGAAGCTCTTGGAGTTTCTGCCTCAGGAGGTAGCTCCAAATCTTCAAGATCCCAACCTCCCTCCTCATTTTCTTCACCAACTTCACCATCCTCCATAATAACTGTCACATCACCATTTGCTAATCCATTGGCTTCAATCATATCCAGTTCATCTCCCCAATCACCTTCAGCCTCCTCTTCTTCTTCTTCTTCATCTGCAGTAGCCCTGCCAACATTATCCAGCCCACCTTCAAATATGCCTTTCATGACTCTCAAAAGAGGCCAATCACCACCACAAATGACAGGCATTGGGGGCATTAGAAGGGAAGGTTGCTTCCCCTCTGGCAAAGATGGAACAGAATCTCCCAATTCGGCTGCCAATCTTTCAACAACATCCTGTAGGCCATGAGCAGAAGCAGTAATATAAGCAAGAGGAAAGTGCCCAGCATTCTCTAATATCTTAATACGCTCTCGAACATCACCTAAATACAAAGCATTATGAAATTGCCCCATTACATCATTCTTCACTTCAGCAATTTTCAACATTTTGGTCAGTTTGTCCATATTTCCAGTTATGAGATAAAGAAAAGAGAGCCTCTCAAAGTTCTTTGTCCTTTGATATGCGTACTCAACAATTCCCGCATTGCCTTGGCGAAGGGCCTCAACCCCCAATCTATACCAATGTTCCTTCTCATCAATTTCCTTAGCTGATGCAACTGCAATTTGAATATTGCCACTCTCTAGAGCCAAATTGAACCGTGTCCTCTCGTCCTTAACAAAATGAAGAGCCACTTCTGGAAACCCCTTTTGCTGCAGATATGCAATCATAGCCTGTCCACAAAGCTGAGAATTCCTTATCATGCTCATAACATGATCATATCTCTTCTTCAGAAGGGATAACTTGAACATATACTCTGTTGCATCGATAATTATAGATCTATTCTTTCCATCACGATCCAAGCAAAAGATGGTATTCCCTGAAACCTTCGTGATGTAGATAGGGACGTCAAGAGTTCTAATTATTCCACTATCACCATTAGGGAGGCAATACTTGATGTGGTTCAGTGTAGTGTAGATGAATACTCCATTGTCATCCCAGGCTCCACTCTTCACACGAATGGTCTCGTGGAGAGTGCATTGGTGGACAAGCTTCTTGTTAGCAATAACAATTGCGTGTTTGCTGAGCAAGGCAACACTTTCCATGTCATTTGACCACACTACGTATTTGATAAAGGGGGTTTGCAGATCACCGAGAACCAACCTCTGCTGGAGATCAAATATGTAAACTCTGTCTTCTGCCCTACACAGCAAGTTACCAGTTCCTGCATAAAAGATTGCATCTGCAGGAGAAGGAAGCCCGCTCTTCTTAACAATCTCGTTCTTCAGATTCTTGACCAATACTTGATTGCTACTTTTATCAAGCACTGCAAACCTATTTCGAGCCACGAAAACAGCAGATGCTCCAGTACCTCTCTTTGCCTCTTGAACACCATCACCCCTACCGGCGCTGTCTTTCGGGATGACATACAGTTCATAAGATCCTCCATCCACATCAGAGCAAATAACAACAGCATTTTCTGTAGGACTATAAGAGAGCGTCTTTGGACTTTGGTTGAGGCTGGTAGATCCAGGGCGTCGAATAGGAATAACCTGTGTGTCCCGTTGACTGGAAAACTCATAACAGCGCAAGAAACGTTCTTTGGTGTAAAAAATAATATCACCACTCACAGCAAAGGCAGGTCGCTCTCTCTCCAACTTAAACACTATCATGCCACTATCATGACCAGCTGCCAAAAGATTCATTTCAGGATGAGAAGCAAGTATCCAGAATCGGTCATGCTCACGTCTAAATGTTTGAATTCCAGTTCGCTTTGTTGCATCCCATACGCGGATACTTTTGTCTTCTGAATTGGATACAATTATGTCTTGTTTTGCATGGAACATAACACAAGACACATTATTCATGTGCCCTCTGAGAGTGTCCACTTCCCAAGCCTTGGTATCTGAAGGCAAACATGTTCATTACTTCAGCAACAAACCAATTGAATCTTGCGATTCATAAATTAAGAAACTTCAAGATGCTCCAACAATTTGTAAGCAATGAAAAATGATTGCATGGTCACAAATAACATGTTCTGAATTATCTTTTGGCTTTTATTTTTGGGTAGGGAAGCCAAAAGGGTACCAAACCAAGCACCTCCTTCATACCACTTTAGTCTTAGTGCCTATTTTTGGGGAAAAAAATGTCATTTCGGTGACAATTTACTGCACCTAAACCTAAAGTGTAATCAATTCCATCCTGCTAATTATTATGATTATTTGCAAAGAACAACTTAAAAGAGAAACCAATGACTGTGGAACAAGTACCATTCATGCGCCATAACTTTACTTGGCGATCATCTGCTCCAGAGACTATCAGGGGAAGGGTGGGATGAAACGCAGCCCAGTTGACTCCTCGGTCATGGCCTTCCAAGACATACTTGACAATAACATCCACACCACCAAATAAGTCCGTATTCATCTGACCCAGCCGCAGTAAGTCATCACCGGGAGACGCTGTCTTGTTTTTTAAGGCACTGATATCCCATACACGAACAGTCTGATCAAGGGAAGCTGAGACAACAAGGTCCTCTTTTGGGTGGAATGAAGCACACATGACATAATGATTGTGACCTGTCAAGACAGATATGCAAGTACGGGATTGCCAGTTCCATATGCGAATAGTTTGATCATCACTGGCACTCACTATCCATGGATGCTCATGATGGAACTGCACAGTACGGATGTAATCAAGGTGTCCTAGAAGGGTAAAAAGACACCTGCATGTCTTGTAGTTCCAAACTTTAATCTTATAATCGTCTCCTGCAATGGCAAGAAATTTATATTATTCTCATTATATTAACTACACACCATAGGCCTTACCAAAAAAAAAAAAAACTACACACCATAGTAATTATCAAAAGAAAAAGCAGCATATACAGCAGATTTTTTAAGGACTCCAGACTAGTGTAGTTGACGATGAAAAGCGCATCTAAGGCCCTTAGAATAACTCAGAAGCACAAAATAAAACGCAATTTTGTTTTGGCAATACAAAACCTTAACCACTAAGACTATATCAAAACAAAGAGAATTACCGAGGAGCAAGAGCAACAGTATTCTGGACTAGAGTGGTGAGAAACTAAAGAAACAGTTTGCTCTGAGATAACAAAATATGCTTTAACCCAAAATTTACGTTTCAAACCACTGGTATGGCTGAAAAAAAAAATAGACAGGAGGGTACTTTCGCAAAATGAAACATTTTTGAGTTTCTGAGACCAGCTGAAGCGACCAAGTGAGGGATTAAGCATTTTGCCCTGATTGCTTCAGCGCAAAATGCATGTCTCTTGCTGAATGCAGTTTGCCCAGGCTAGCAAGAAGCAAGAAGTCATCTCCTTGCTACTCTGAATAGGCCACAGCATCTAGTGCTTAGGATTGCACCAATTGAGTCTTCATTGAATGACGAATCTACTTGGCAATTTGCTGATAAAAGACAAAGTCACATCCAGTAGCCAATCTAACTAATAGAAGATCACAGACCAAATACAGTGAGGTGCTACAGTGAGAAAGTGATATAAAATTTGGAGAGATCCAAAGTTAGACAACAATGATCGCAATGTTTTGACAAATGAACTTCAGACCGAAACTTCCAAGTGCGTGGATCGCTCTAGAAAATGGGAAGAAAACACAAGCATAAAGACACATTTGTCTGAAATCTACTAATGCATAGCACTTAGCTGGGATTTGACATGATTAGTCAAGATGCCGGATGCTTTTTGCATGGATGTGCATTCTGATTATAGGGCTTGCTAAAGGGTCTTCAGGATCACACAGACACATTGCTTTCGGCGGAACTAATTATATTTCCGAAGACATTATGAAACAACTGTATAAAGTGCATCGTACAAAACTTTCAGAACATGGACTGTCGTTACGAATTGCAAAGGACCCACGAAGGGAATATCAGATCCGAGTTGAATATCGCTAGAGTTCCGTCTCTTAAAGTCAAATTCGACGAGAAAAGCGGGAATTCAACAGAACCCATCTCGAGCCTCTCATCAATTTTAACTTGCTCTGCGGGACGATGATCTTTCAGATCAAAATGGAACCGGGGAAATGCATTTCAACCTCACACAAGCGGGATTCACATCGTACAAAGGGGATCAAATCGATACCTCCGGATACGAACAGAGGCTGCGACTTGTGGAAATGCACCCCGCGGACGGGGCCGTCGTGCTCGTCGAACCGATCGATGAGCGTCCCCATGCGGTAGTCCCACAGCTGGATCACGCCGCTGTGGAGCGACGCGAGGATCCACGGCCGCTTGCTGTGGAAGCTCAGCCCCTTCACCCGATTGCTCTTCGTCTCGAACTTCGTCAACATCCTTCGCCGAGAATCGAACGCCGAAATCTCCCGCCCCCCGCCGCCCCCCACCCACTGAACGCAGTCGCAGACCGGATCGAATCAGACGCCGACCTAGATCGGCGCGAACGGCAGCACGATCTCGAAGGTGCCGGAATCACGCGAAGCACGACGATCGGAATCCGAGGAGATCTGAACCCCACGGTGGCATCGGATCGGAGAACGAGATGCGCACAGTGTATCGCAGAGGCGAAGATGCGAGCCGAACGGGAAAACGCTACGATCGCTATATATCGGACCTTTGGCTTGTGAAATTCGACCAAACGGCTGGACCAAAAAAAAACAAAAACAAATTCGACCAAACAAAAGAAAAAAACTTTGGCTTGTTAAAAATAAAAAACTTTCGCCAGTATTTTTTTCATGAAAAAAATTCAAATTAGGGTTTGAAGTGCCATCATTTTTTAAAATAAAATATTAAAGTAAATCTTGTGTCAAATAATTTTAAAAAATGAGAGCACTTTAGAACTTTATTTAAAATTTTCTCTTTTTTCATTGAAGTATCGCAGAATAGAGTAAACTAAAATTCATAAATATTTAGGACATATTTTTTAGGGTGAATTACTCATTTAATTGTATTCTATTTCAATATAAGTGTTTCTCCTATGAACAAAAAAAAGGTGGCATTTGTACTTCATAGAGATTCGATTACATGACTAAAGAAATTTTTATACGTAATTAATTACATTATTATAATGAAAAATTACCCGATCAATCCTAAAACTATTACTATGCCAATTCTTTTTTTTTCTCGAATGTCAATTTTATCTTAAACTTTTTAATTTTGTCAATTTAGTCCTAAATTTTTTGTGCGCAATTACAATTTAGTCATTTTGATCAATTTTCGTTGGAAATCACTGACATGACGATTGAGTCATCGCCTGCTGTCCTACGTAGCACATCACTACATTAGTGATTTTAAGAGAAAATTGGCTTGAAAAAGTACATTAGAAATTCATCCAAAAGTTTAGGACTAAATTGACAAAATTAGAAAGTTTAAGATTAAATCATAAATGTACAATGAGTTTAGGACCAATTGGATGATTTTTCCCATAATTATATATTGAGAGAGACAACATAAATATCTTCCAAAGATACAATTAAAAGGAAGAGTTACATAAAATTTTAAAATTTTCGGAATTGCTAATTCTCTGTTATTTGTCATTTTTTATTATTTTCTTCTCTAAATCTTATTGAAATTAAATTAAAAAGCTAAAAAGGCTTAATTTAAAAAAAATTGGAAAAAAAGAAAAATAAAGGCAAGGGCCTCTCACCACCGCCCGCAGCGGCTGCGTTGGCTTGCGCTCTGGCCCCCCCACGAAAGGATCAGAATTCAAACCCCAGCGTAGTCGTTAGGGATTCTTAAGTGTGACGCCGTGGTGGTGGGTCCTGCGCTAGCGTCACTCGAGGACTAGTCGTGCATCACCGCCGGTTTATAGCTGAGTCATCGCTTGCCGGTCGCGCGGACACCTCGATTATCAAAAAAAAAAAAAAAGGCAAGGGCCTCTCTAATGGGCTCTGTCCGTCGCCGGAAGGGTCAATAGAGGTTGCTAGCTCTCGGCAAGGGTAGTCGGCAAGACTCGTCTAGATTTGGGCGACGTTGGCCCTCGCTAGGCCTAATGAGGGTTGCCAGCCCTCAACGAGGGCTAGTGTCACCTAGCTCGGGGCGAGCCTCGCTTGGGGCTGTGCTAGCCAACCACTTTGGCGATGGGTGGCGATGGCAACACCTCACCAGAGAGGCCCACGCCTTTGTTTTTCTTTTTTCCCTAGTTTTTTTTGTTTTTAAATAAAATTTAAGCTTTGTTTAGTTTTTTTAAATTTAATTTTGATAAGATTTGGAGAATAAAATAATAAAAAATTACAAGTAAGAGTGAAAAAGTAATTCAAAATGTTACGTCAGTATTTTTCATTAGCTAAATTGACTATGTAAACGGAAGGCCTTGATTACACCAATTTGAAAAGTTATAAGATTTGATTGTACTTTTTGAAAGTTTTAAAACTAAATTGTACTTTCACGACAAATTTTAAGACTTCTAGTGCACGTATCCCAACTATTTTTTTTATTTTTTAACAAAACTTGCCATATTGATGTAAGCACAAATTCTAATTGGAAACAAAATGAGTGGAGAGTGAAAGAAAAATGCCCATTGCAAAAAATGATCAATTTCTTGCAATTTAGAGTCCTATACGTCACCCTTTGAGACAGTCTTATCATATGTTTATATCTATAGAGACTAATAGATTAGCGATATGGAGAAGCAATAACATTTCTTATATTTTAAGCTTGTCTTTTACATTGAAATTTATTATTGTACATTAGATAGCTAGATAGACAGATATATAAATATTATCTTTCTAGGGATATAAAAAAAGGTAGACTTGTATAAAAAAAAATATAGAATAGACATATCTTGTCTTTGTAAAAACCAAAATGACCCTTAAATAAATTTTAAAATTGGAAAGTGCAATTTTAAAAGTTAATTAATAACCAAGCAAGGTATTTATTTGTTAGGGAAAAAGCTACCAAAAACCCCAAACTTTCCCTCCTGTGACACATTTACCCTGAACTTTTTTTTGTGACACCAAAAACCCCAAACTTTCTTATTTGTAACACATTTACCCCAGTGTACATTATCCATGGGCATTTTCGTCTTTTCTGCTTTTTCTTTTTTTTTTAATTTTTTTTTTCTTCCGGCGAGGCTTGCCCCGCGCCGGCGAGGGCGAGCCTCGCCCTCGCCTGGGCGAGCGAGGGCGAGCCTCGCTCGACGCCGGCGAGGGCGACCCTCGCTCGACGCCGGCGAGGGTCGCCCTCGCCTGAGCAAGAGAGGGAGGCGAGGGCGAGGCTCGCCCGACGCCGGCGAGGCTCGCCCTCGCCAGCCTCGCCAGATCCAGGCGAGGGCGAGCCTCGCCGGCGTCGGGCGAGGCTCGCCCTCGCCTCCCTCGCTTGCTCAGGCGAGGGCGAGCCTCGCCGGCGTCGGGCGAGGCTCGCCCTCGCTCGCCCAGGCGAGGGCGAGGCTCGCCCGACGCCGGCGAGGCTCGCCCTCGCTCGCGCGGCGGGCGAGCCTCGCCCGAGGCCGGCGAGGCTCGAGCCTCGCCCGGCGTCGGGCGAGCCTCACCGGCGTCGGGCGAGGCTCGCCGCGCCAGATCCGGCGAGGGCGACCCTCGCCGGCGTCGGGCGGCCTCACCGGCGCCGACGAGGCCCCCCTCGCCGGAAGAAAAAAAAAGTAAAAATAAAAAAGAAAAAGCGGAAAAGACGAAAATGCCCATGGATAATGTACACTGGGGTAAATGTGTCACAAATACCAAAGTTTGGGGTTTTTGATGTCACAAAAAAAAGTTCGGGGTAAATGTGTCACAGGGGGGAAAGTTTGGGGTTTTTGGTGATTTTTTCCCTATTTGTTATAATCCCAAGAATAAAGCATGTGAAATTTTGTTTTATAAGCAAAACTCACGCCTAATTCAAATTTTTTTAGGTTTATTACTTCTAGAAAGAATGTCATCATTATTGAAACGTCTAAATTTGAGAGATGTATTTATATCGTAAGGTTATTATTAAGTCCCCCTCTAGTGTAACAGAAAAATGCACGTATTCACCATTAGATATACGACATACGTGTTTGGAATTAGTTTGGTAATCGAACCTTTCTGCGTGTCAATAATTCAACTTTGAGTACATCAATTATGTCTTACACCGATAATAGACCTAACAACAAAACCATATTGTATCAGGAAATGTAAATCATGTCTTATACCGTCAATAGACCTAACAACAAAACAATATCGCATTTAGCAAATGCTAAGTTCTTATTTGTATTGTTGTAAAAGTGCGGCATTTATTAATGCATTGTAATTTGCACGATCGTTGTGCATTCAAAGGCAGATGCAAAAGTTGCTAACTTCCAATTAAATTAGAGTATAGTTTGATTACTAAAAAAAAGGGAGAAGAACACTATTAGTGCCAAAAGTTGCGTACGGCGATCACTTTATAACCAATTTTTTTTTGGATCACTTAAGTGCCAATTTCGATTTCGACCAAAACAAAAGTGTCAATTCCAGTCAAATTGATTACGTGGCATTTATAATAAAAAAATTTAATATGACTTGGCATATTTTTTTAAAAATTCAATCCATGTGGACGTCCAAAACGAAGTTGCGCAATATGACTAGCACTGAAATGATCGTTTTTTAATAACGACTAGCACTAAAATGACAACTTAAAAATAAAATATGGTACTCAAACGATCACTATTTACAACTTTTAAATGACGTCGTTTGGAGGTTATATGCTGACTGGGCCTGTCGGTGAGCCACGTAGGACTGAGAAATTAATAAATATGGTCACATTAGATTTCCAGCGACCCAGTTTGAAATTGACACTAAAGTAATTTTTTTATTAAAAAAGTGGCACTTAAGTGATCCTAAAAATTTTTTTGGCACTAAAGTGATAACTTTTGGCATTTCTAGTGTCCTTCTTAAAAAAAAAACCTAGTAATGAAGCCACTCGTTCACGGGGATTTAATTATTTGAAAACATATATATTTTTGTGTGGTCACTTAATGGTGCCAGATTGGTAAAGTAAGGACCTCTGTTCTATTAAATGATTTATTGGATAGGTAGACTTACCATATGCAAAGAAAATACTACACTAATATAGAAGTTCAATTTCATTTATTATATGTATCATATATATATGTATATATACACACACGGTACAAAACAAACTTCATGTTTTTTTTTTGGTAAGGAAACAAAGCACGGCCGACAGCTGGGAAGTAAACCCTGGGGGCGACATGTGCTAGCCACCACACACGTGCTACTGGTTAAGTCACCCTGCGACGCTCGAGATTCGAACACTTAACCTTTTGCGAGAGGAAGAATCCGCGCTGCAACAGCGCCACCCAGGCCGGTGGTAACAAACTTAACTTCATGTTTTTTTTTTGGTAAAGAACTTAACTTCATATTTTTTTTTGATAACCCAGGGAACCCCCGCTCTTAACTTCATATTTGATCCTTGTATAAACAAAAAAAAAGTGGATATTATACGTCGTAATGTTGAAATTTTTCACTAATTCTTCCTAAATTAAAATTAGTTCACGACACTAAAAATAAATTCTATATAAAGCGAGAAAGATGAGCAACATCTTAAACCATTTCGGAGGCAACTTGTAAGATATAAAAAACAATCCTGGCCGTATCGAACAAAATGAATATAAGACCTTATTAAAATGCATTATGACAGGATTTCTATGAGCGATGCAAAAAAGAAAGGTAGCAATATCCAAATAAATTTCCTAAAAAGAACCAATGCAAAAGAGGGAGTTAATCGTGCCAAATATCGTATGCAAAGTGCAAAGTAAATGGTGGATTTAAAAAGGCTCGCACTTTTTCTACCCCATTTTTGACTTCTGACAACCTCTAAACCTCTATCACCTTGAATTGAACCACAATATCCTTTGCAGGTCAGATGTTTAAAATTACTTCTTACCTTTTTTCTCTTCTCTTTCTTTGAAAATTTTGATGCATTTAGATTGACAAAAATATGTATTTGCAAATTGTTTCAATGGATTGTTTTAAAACGCAATTACTATTGTCATGATTTTATTGTCAGCGGCTAAATATTCTATGTAACCAAGGCAAAGATAATATTCCATGTGATATTTTAAGGAGCGTTTTCTTTTGAATTTGCATGATAGTAATGGATATTTAGAATTTTTAATGTAGTTAATTTTTCATTTTTTTTAAATTCTTTAAAAATATCTTTAATAAATTGCGCAGTGATGTCATGAAAACTAAATAAAAGTTGGAATATTAGATTCACTGGATAAAACTAAAGTAAAGTCGTTAAAATACATAGATTATAATGTAATCATACACTTTAATTATAAATGCATTCATTAAAACTAGTTGATGATTCTTCTCACTTTAACTTGCACTTCGATTATTTTTAGAATAATGATTTCCTTTCGTAGTAAAAGAAAAAGAACTATACAACTCATTAACACAATAACTTATTAGTTATCTCTCATATAAAATATTTTTTGAAAAAGAGAGACACCAATTTTGGAAAGTTATACAAACTCTTACCTTTACCAAAAAAAAAAAATTTTTCGCAGACAAACCACCCGCCTGGGTGACGCTGCTGGAGCGTGCACTCTTCTTCTCGCAAAAGGTTGAGTGTTCGAATCCCGGGCGCCGCAGGGTGACTTAACCGGTGGCACGTGTGTGGTGGCTAGCACGTGTCGCCTCCAGGGTTTACTCCCCGACTGTCGGCCGTGCGGGGGTTCCCTGGGTTATCAAAAAAAAAAAATTTCGTAAGACGAGCGAAAAACAAAAAAAAAAAAGAAAAAAAAAGGTATGGAATGATTTTAAATTAAGAGTAGGACTCACGTTTAATATTTGTTGTTTGAGTTGAACATGGCAGATTTGTCTTTAGTAAATTTGAAACCAAAGAAAAAGAAGAAAAAAAGGTAAGAAATAATATAAAATTAAGAGTGGTGCCCACAAGGCTAATTTAGTCAGTTCAAGACGATAGAGGTGTTAGAAGCCAAAAAAAGGGGTGGAAAAAGAGCAAGCCTTTTAAAATATGATCTAAAAATATTCTACCCATAATGCAAGCCTAAATCTCATGCGATGGTTTTACTTTTTTTCTATCATATGAATCAAAAGCAAGTCTATTCTAAGTGGTAAAAGATGCAGATTGGATCTATATGGAATCCTAAAAATATCTTGTTTAAATTTTTAATAGATGAAAATGCTTTCTAAAATGATTAAGTATGCAATACATAATTTTTATTTCTTTTTTTAAATGCCGCGAAAATTTGGGATTAACTAATAATAAGAAGATAAATAAATAACTTAAATGATCCTAAATGCGCACTGAGAGTTTTTTTTTTCTTTTCTGATGATAAAATTACTCTAACTTACCAAAAAGATGGAACTACTCCTATTATTCCATGCGCACGAATAACTCTTATTTGTTACTTTGTTAAAAAATAATATGTATCACATAGAAGAAAAAGAGTAGTAGATATAGGTCTTATTTCATAGCAAAATGCGAAACTTTTTTGATGATAACTGTTTCGAGAAAAATCAAGAAATTGTTAATAGGCTTGCATCACTAATCGCTTGGACACATGAAACATTAAAACTCAGATCACTTATCTCAAATGGAATGTTGTACAAGGACGAAGAGGACCACGTCGAGGCTTGCTTAGGCAAGAAAACGCATCAAGACGAGTTGCCAATCCGACGGCCAACGATCCCGACTCTCATTTACTCTAAAAAAAAAATTATACTCTTCTCTCAACCGTTTTCTTTTTTCACCCGAGCTTTTGTCTTATCGGTTTTCAGTCGCCTAAAACTCTTCAAGGACTTCCTTTTTATAGGAATAGACACTATATATTTCCCTCTCAAACTTGAATATGAATTTGCCCCCCAAAAACCCTCATGAACTTTACCTCAAATCCTCCCTTGCTAATCAAATATTATTCAGCTGAAGAGGAGCAGAATTAGGCTTGAATTTGGGCCTGACTCGCTACATCAGGCCCATTCGCACCTAGTTCAAAATGGGCTATCACAACTCCAGGCCCAGAAGAGAAAAAATAAACAAAACTTAATAACATAAAACAAAAGATAAAAAAAAACAAAAATAAAAATTTGACCGTTAATTGAACCTCAAGAATTTCAATCACGATATTTAAGGAAACCTAGGAGCAAAATTTATATATCAATAGTTACCCCTCTTTCAAAGGGAACTCGAAAGAGTTGCTCTCCAAAGATGAGTAGTTGTCACTTCAAATTTTGCCCGCATTTCAGTAAAGATCATTAAATTTGGCCTAGGGTTAATCGAGCGGTTACCAAGTGTTGACCGGGGATATATAAGACCAACACCACATTTTAGACATAAAAAAGGGTTTCCAATTATCAATTTTGACAGCCACATTGCCACTCGAATCGATAGTTAATTTTTTATCCTTCGACTGGTCACTTGTTTTTTTTGCAGGGACCGCAAGCATGAAAAAAAAATCAAGTCAAACAAATGCCTGACAGAGGTAATCATCGATCAAACTTTAGTGGAACCTTTCGATAATAAAAAGAAAGGTTCTGGAGCCCAAAACCATACCTGAAAGTCTCATAATCGAAAGAAAATTTCCAAACATCTCCTTTACGGTAAAAAGTGATTTTTGGATATGATAAGTCACTGAAATGATGCCTAGTTTAAGGACTCGAGCCTTAGGCGTTGATATCGGTTTAGATCTTGGATTTATGATTTTGCAATTTCACCTGGCAATATTTGGCTCGTTGGAAAGTTCTCGACACATGCATTCAAACGGTGCAAAAATCGCATGTATTAGACATAGAATGCAGGACATACAGCTCGGAAAAAAGGGAGCCTCGAAATGAGGCGTACCCGCCTCTTCTTGAAGAAGTCCCGCCTCATCGTGAGATGGCCCGAAATGTCTATAAATATCCTTCCATTTTTGCATTATAAAAGGAGGGGGTAAGTCTACTCCTTTTTCTTTGGCTAATTTGGTTCTCACTTTTCTTTTCCTTGTTTTTCTCTCGTTTTGCGGAGCTTTTCCCTTCTTATCTAGTCTGAATCTGTAAGCTTCTCTCTCCTATTTTTGGGGAGGTTTCTATCCCTATCTAGTCTAGATTTGGAGAGTTTTGCATGTATGATCTCGGGGTTTCGCTTCCCTCGAGCTTCATTGGTGTACAAGTCCAGTATCAAAAAAGATCGAAGGAGTTTTATGAAGGTTTTCATTCGCTCTCGCAGGTAAAAGATCTATGCTTTTTCAACCTTGTTACTCCAAATGGCGATGGTGTTGGAGATGCCAAACCTAGGCGAGCACTGCCGAAAGACAAAGTCGTGGCAATCGATGGAGATCTTAATATATGCTTATTTCTAAAGATAGATTATTTCTAAAGATAGATTCAGTGATCGACCGCTGATTTTGATTTGAATAAGTCATAGATTTGGTCTTTGAGCTAGTAATCCCTAATCTTGTTTTAATGATTCATTTCGTTATCTGCAGCTTGTTTAGTTTTGATATTGTTGGGGGATTTATCTTGATTTGCAGTTGGACTGCACTTTTTTTCTTGTATTTATGTGGAAATGAATGGAATTTTACTTTGACAAAAAAATGTCTATTCCTTGAATTTTTGCTCTTGAAAATCTCTTACATCGAGTATGGTTCTCGTATTCCTCTTGTTTTCACATATTTTTTCTATTTGGTAAATGTCGAAACTCTTGTGCTTTCAAGGTAAGTCTGGACACCCTTCATTTCAAATTCATATAGAAATACATGCTAGAATATTGTAAAGAATCTAGAATACGTCAATACGTTGCTCGTTTGGATATCCAAAAAACACATGTTCCTAGTCGTCTTGATAGCAAAGTAAAAGCTCGAAAGCCCATGATATGTTGTTATGTTGCCCGTTTGAATAGCTGAAATGCATGTTCTTAGGTCTTGTAATGACGAAATAAAATCTTGAGATATATGATACGTCATCGTGCCGTCGAAATGTCACTCGAAATTGTATATACGAGTAGACCATCATAATGATCATTGGCTGTAAAGATTTGGAATTAGGCTGCTATGATGTTGGCTTTGACATAAATATGATAGAGTACATGTTGCCGTTATTGTTAATCTATACAAATTGTGGAGTTTAGAGGGGATATCAAGAGATGGATTTATTGAATTGCCGTATTAGAACACCTATTCATTTGAAGGCCAAACCAATAGGTTAGGTACCGAAGGAAATGGGGCTGAGTTAGGATAGGCGATGACAATACAGCTCGAAGTCAAAAGATTGAACTCAGACACTGAGACCCAAGCATGTGATTATTCATGTCATGATTTTGATTTGAAACACGAATTTAAAATCAATAGGTGATTTTGTTTAGACATAGCCGAAATGGAAGTGCGTTTTTACATAAGATTACCATTTATGAGTAAACCCACAAATTGAATAAATTACTTATCACATATTGGAGCTTGCACATCACATTACTATGTCATACATTCGATGTGCTGTGTCATGCTGCATGTCATTATTACCATGTCGTGTCATTTCATTTTTACTTGTTCATCTCATTATCATGTTTTGCATTTGATTTGTCATGTCATGCTAAATGTAATTTCTACTATGTTTCGTCATTTCATCCTTATGTATTGAATCTTATATGCCATGTCATATTGCATGTGATTATTGCCATGTTATGTCATGTCATCGTTATGTCTTGCATTAAATTTTTCATGTCATGATACATGTCACGCTCCGAACCCTACGACGCGCGAACATCCCTCCAAGATCGATTACAAGTGCGACGTCCCAGGACACGTCGCCGACCCAATGCCCAACACAGAGATTAAAGCACACGCGGAAGCAATACAATACCCAAACAGTTTTGAACCAAATAACCAAGGATAGCCACTCAGCAAACAACATGAACAATTACACTTGCGTTGATACTGGGCACCAGACACAATATTCAATTACAGCTCACGCTAAAAAATCAAAAACGGTTCAAGGCCACTATAACTAGCCGGGGCTCCTCCCAAAACACTTCGGTACGCCTGCCATCCTCAAGGCTGGGGGTCTGAAAATGTGGTTTAAACAACAGTGAGAATAATCTCAGTGAGTAATTCCCTAAACCTAAACTAGGCTAACGTGCACCTCCTGACGAGTACTAAACCATGCATAAATCAAAACATAACCGACTCAGGCCCTCGGGCCTAAATCTAATTTATACTTGACCCTGCAGGTTAGTCATTCTATAAATTTAATCACAACATCATCATAACATTTAGATCGCAGTACAAATGCACATATCACTTAATTCCGATGCATGTAATGCACGTGCTCATGTTCGCGCTCATGTCATGCCTCAACAATGCAGTAACGCACACTCGCATGCTAGCACTCTGCCATTTACCAGTTTCTCTTCCGACCCGCGTTAAACGCATCAGGTCCGACCCGCGTAAAATGCATCAGGTCTATTACTTCGAGATCGATCTCTGGCCCGCGTTAAACGCATCAGGCTCATGACACATTACCCGCGTAATACGCCTCAGGTTGGTCATCTTCCGGTAAACCGGGCATCATCCCGCATAACACGCCTCAGGATGGGTTCACTACCCCGCGTAACACGCATCAGGGTTTATTGTGATCACACATTCACAAGCATCAATTTTTTTTTATCTGAACCCCGCGTAAGACGCATCAGGGCATTTTAAGTGATCACAATGCACATGTCATTCGGGCACGCTCGTATATGCACATGTTGTGCCAATGCGTGAAATGCACATTCATGGTTATACATTCACATTTGGGCACTCACATGCGCGAATCACGATGTAACATGCTTAACTTGCACCGCGCATATTCAATTCCATAAATCAACATGCCCAATCAGACAACCAATTCAATTCAACCATGGTATCAACTTAACACGCAATTCATGCACAAAATTCGTGCAACCGGGTCAACAAGAACTCGCGCATTCAAGGCCCGCCAAGCCATCCCAATCCTAGTCCCGCTAAACCAGCAACATGGCATCCTAAAATCAATCACAAGGCTCAATTAGCCCGTCAATTGCACGCTGCAATCATTCCCGGTAATTGCACAATTAAACCTCAATTGATCGCATTTTGCCCAAATCAAATCCAGTCATGGGCAGCCACTATAACGCAATTTCTAGGCCACTAATTATCTTCAAAATGCTCCATTAAACTCCCAAAGACATCATTCAAATCAGCCATCACAAGACTAAATAAGGCGCATACTATAATCCACAATTTAAGCCTGAACTTACCCAAACTTGGGCCATTCCGATCCAATCCGTCCAACCATTGAACCGTGCCTCTCGGGCCACTAAACCTCCATTAATTTATCGCACTAAGCCCGTTGAATAGTCACAAAAACAGCCACCACTCGGTCTATTGATTTCATCCCTCAAGTCCACCATTTTGTCCAAATCCCGACACTTATGCTTCGCCACATCAAAGCACTATACGAGCCACTAAACCTCGACCAAACAATCATCCTCGGTCATCAAAACCACCACAAAACCAGCCCCTAACAACAACCACCATTTAACCCCTAAATTACCATAAATTAACCCCTAAACTTGTCTAGAAATGCAAATTATCCTAATTAGGGTTTAGGGTCAAACTCATCGGGTGTCCTAAGCTTGAAACGGGCCGAACAAGCGACGAAAAGGGGCTGGGCAGCGGCAATCCCTCACCGGAACAGTAACGGCGGTGGCGGTGGCGGCTCCGGCGAACGGCGCGAGCGACGGCAACGGTCTAAGCTAATCCACGATCTAGAGAGAGAGAGAGAGAGAGAGAGAGAAATGGAACGGCTGGACGGTTGGGCGAGGCGATGGATCCGCGCCGGAACAGTGACGGCGACGGCGGAGCTCCTCCGGCTCAAGGCCTCTCACGGCCAAACCGAGAGAGAGAGAGAGAGAGAGAGAGAGAAAGAGAGAGAGAGAGGAAGGAGAGGGGGCTTGCCGGCTGCTTGGGGTGGAACACGGTGGCAACAGGCGGCACCGGAGGCGGCGACGGTGACGCGGGGAAGGCTGGCAAGCTGGCGGACAGCGGCGGCCAGCGCGAAGGGCAGCAGCGGCGAGCTCGCTGCTGTGCGCGCGTAAGGGAGGAGAAGGCGACGTCGGGGCGGCAGCTAGCGGACGGCGCGGTGCGGCGGTCAAGCTGGCCGGCGACGGCGCGGCACGCGGCAGTCCGGCTAGCCCAGGCGGTCGGCGGGCTGGGCAAAGGTGAAGCAGACCCAGTCGGTCGGGAGGAGGAGAAAGAGTGGGGGCTTCTGTGGTGGCGGCGACAGGGTGGCGGCGACAGGGTGGCGGCAACGGTCGGGCGACGCGCGGTGGCGACGAGCGGCAGCTGGCGACGAGGGGGGGAACGGCGTCGGGCGGAGCGGAGTCCAGACGCGGCTCGTCGGGGAGGAAGAAGACTGAAGCAGAAAAAGAAAGGAAGAAGAAAGAGAAGAAGAAGAGAGAGAGGAGAGAGGGTGTCAGAGGAGGGGGGAAAGAATGGGCGTGAGTGACGTTGCATGGGGGTTGCGTGCGGTCAGAGAGGAGAGAAGAGAAAGGAGAGAGAGAGAGAGAAGAAGAGAGAGAGAGGACGTGCGCGGTCAGAAGGGGAGCGTGCGCGCGGAGGAGAGAGGAGAGAGGAGAGAGAGGGGGAATTAAAAAAAAATTATACTCATTCAAATATTAAACGCAAACCGAGGGTCCAAATTCAAAATCGAAAATGGTCTACCGGTCCAAAATAGGCCTCGCACATAAAAAGGGACAAATGCCAAATTAACTAAACTAAATTTTACCGAGGGAGGTCTACTAGTCCAAATTCGCACCTGGTCAAATACTCTAAATTTTCTATTATTCTTGACAATCTCGATACTGGCTACATTAATGTCGACACCGTCCAATTTATTTCGTCCTGAAATTCCCAAAAATCGATTGCCAAGTCCGGGGTCTAAATAACGACAAAAATTCAATCGAGTGCGATTATAGCGAAATCTCTAATTTAAAATAATAACCGAGAGTGATCAGTTCTCGGGCGAGATTTTACTATAAGCACACTGATAAATTACGCGTTTTATAAATCCCAAAAATGGGTCGAAATTCGAAATGTCACAATACATGTGATTATTATTATGTCATGTCATCTTGTCGTGATGTTTTGCATCAGATTTGTCATGTGATTATTGCCATGTCATTTCATCATTATGGTCTTGCATCCGATGTACAATTTCATGCTACATGTGATTATTTGCCATGTACATCATTTTCATTGTCATGTTTTTCATCTTATTTGTTATATCATGTTCCGTGTGATTCTTGCTTTGTTATGATGACATTTCATCATTATGTTTTGTATTTGATTTGTCATGTCGTGTTTTATTATGATTATTGCCATATTATGTCATTTTATTGTTCTCTTTGGCGTTCAATTTCTTATCTCTTGCTGCATGTTAATCCTATCTCGTACATCATGATTGAATTTTGCTTTTTAATTGACTTTTGCATGCACACTTTCACACACAAATGGAGTCATGCAACTATATAAAAAAGAAAGCGGTTTCATTAATCAATAGCGAAGTCGAATAAGTGTTTTAGGGACATTTCAATATTTTCTTAAAAACACATATCATGCACGCATAGGAAATTAATGACCAAAAGATTACCACTATTTCAGATCTTGTAATTCCACCCTAGCTACCCCTAAGGGGTCCACCGACAACTCTCAAGTTGGTGGTCAGGGTAGAGAGGGACTCGTCTCCCCTACAGGTTGATGAAGTCTCGATTGTGGTTAATGTCCCCCCTGTGACACTTGAGGAAGAAGAGAGGAAGATGAAACGCATTTGGTCAAAATGAAATAAAAGCTAAAGGCCATTCAATGGGCCGATGAATTCGCCAAGCTAATTGTTAGAAGATATGATTTCTTGACTTGAAAATCCCTGAAAAAATTTAAAAAAAAAACTAAGGGAAAATGCCACAAAAAACCTTACCTTATGCCTATTATGACACATTTATCTTGAACTTTTTTTTGTAATACTAAAAATCCTAAATTATGCCCACTGTGACATATTTACTCCAAATTTTTTTTTGTAACACCAAAAACTCTAAATTTGTATTCATGTGACATATTTGCCCTCTGTTACGTTTACATCAGAAATCACTGTTAAAAGTCCTACGTGGTTGTTGACTTGGATGGCGGACTTCAAACGGCGCTAACATGGCACTAACATGGACTAAGTGAAGGAAAACAACCCTATTTTTATATGACGTGGCTAGAATATGAGAGAACGTCGTTCTTTCTCCCTTGCTCCAAGCACAAAACTCTCCATCCTTGGTTTCTCTCTTCTGAAGCTCCATGCTCTCTCTCACTTTGTTCGCTCGAGTGCTCTCTGAATCTCCATTTCTCAACATTAATTTCATTTTCCTCCCTTGCGTTTGCTTCACAGAATTCAATTTTGGGCTTTAAGGTTAGTATCTCGCTCGAATCTCTCTCTCAAGGAAGCTCAATTTGTTTGAACTTGTTTGCTGGCTAACTAGCTAAAGGCAGTTTGGGGCTTTAGGCTTTTGTATGTTCGGTAATTCTCTCTCTCAAGGAAGCTTGACTCGGCCAAAGTTCAATTTGTTCGAAGCTCGATTGCTCGCTGAAGGCGATTTGAGTTTTTTTAGAGGTTTCCTGTTTGTCATCTCCATGGAGAATGTTGACTCGGCAATTTGGGGCTTTTTCTAGTGTTTCTTGTTGGTCTCGATTCACCAAAATTTTGTGAGTATTCTCTTATCCGATGTTTACTTTTGAGGTTCTTGTTTTGGTAATTTCGCTATTGTAGAGAATCAAAGCTTGATTTGTTCAAGGCTCGTTTGCTAGTCTAAGGAGCTCTATTCGTGGCTGAAGTGCGAGTGCTCTCTCACTCTCTCCGTCGATTGCTCCTCAAGAACTCCACAAGAACTCGATTGGTAGCTGAATTCCATTCGTGACTGAACTCTCACTCCCTGGTCAACTCGGAAGTTCGATTCAGTTGTTCAAAGTCATTAATTCTTCGAGCTCTCGTTTGACCAACTGTCTGTGCTTGAATTTAAATTGATAACAATCTTGTGGATGGTAATAATTGTTTCTTGAGGGTCTTGTCAATATTACAATTTCCATGTGTTCTTGACAGTAATGAAAAATATGTTGCTATTGGGTCTGCACTTGTGAGACATTAAGAGATGTTCATCCTAAATATGCATTGAGATCTCATGAGAGTTGGCTCTTTGTGCTTATGTGCATCGTATTCTTTTCCTGTTGATCTTGAGTTCGTTGTGTAGTCGGTAATTCTTAATGAGCAAGAGTTATTTGTTTTTAGTCGTTGACATGCAAATCAATTAGCTAGATTGAAGGAACGATTTCAACATTCATTCCCTTTACCTTTCTTTTTTGCTAGAGTTATCAATGCATTCAATTGCGAGTAAAAAGTGTTTAATGCTTTTGTGATCCATATTGCTGTCCTCTTACCACTGTCCACTGATTGGAAGTAGTATTAAATTCTCTTATGGCTAGTTGCGTACTAGAAGAACTGATGTAGTGTCTACATTTTGATTTTACAGGAAATATATTTATCTCATCACGTTTCAATCGTATCCCTATTGCACTTCGACAGCTACAACAACATTTATGCGCTGGATGGATGCAAAACCTGAACTCAGACATTTCTATAATAACCTGAGAATAGATAGAATTTGTAGGCCAGTGCCTTGCCAGAGGATATGTTGTATAGTCCATTAGTTGGCATAAAAATCTGTATCATTCTCCTTTCTCTTGTGGACTTGTAGAGATAAGATAAACTTTAGGAAAATGCAGTTGTAACAATGTTCTTTATATTTTTCCCTTACTAGAAAGATGAATGTTGACACCATTACTCAACTTATTTCACTGTCAATTGTACTAAATTTTATATGGATTTGTTACTGCAAAGGAGATAGTCTCAAGGGAGCATTGACTTGATGGCTAAGAGTGACCCTAGTAACTAGGATGGAGCAAAGAGGGTGCGAGAAGAGGGCTAGGATAAAACCTGGGTCTTGCTTATGGGTCACTAAAATGCAGAAATACATGAAAATCTTGCCAATAGCATTCTCGACCATTCCATATTGTTCGAATAATTATAGATTCAAGGAAAATTGAGCAAAATAGCCTTTTCATCTAAGCCATTAGTGTTGTCACATATTAAGCTTGCACTGAGTGGAATCTTTCTTGAAGAACATTCATCTCCAGTCTTGAACATAGCATCCTAAACTATTCCATATTGTTCGAATCTTTTCAAGAAGTAAATAGAAAAAAAAAACAAAAAAAAGTTTATGTGGAATAATTACAAGGAATTTTTCAAGGATAATGAGCAAATCAGCCTTTGGACTATCTTCTGATCAGCTACACTTGCATTAATAGAAATGCCAACAGCAAATAGTACTCTGTAATAAAACAACTGAATTAGTTTCATAACAACATCATTATTCAACTAATGGATTTGTCTGAAATAGCTTAAGTGAGGGAAGTGATTATTCCAGCATAAGCCTTATCATAGGAATGCATGTATAAATTCTAAAGCAACATTAAATTCTCATAGGAATCAACCAACATTGAATATCATAAATGCAGGTATAAATCCTATTAAGATTAGTCTAAAGCACATTCATTCATGTCAGCCAACATAATATGCAGTAAACATTCATCCTTGTACATACAGACACGGTAGAACTTACAAATGCAGACCAGTTTGGGGCATGATTTGCGGATTCTTGAGTTCCACATGGTCCACTAGTTTGGGTTGAGACATGTTTTGTTCGGCCTGCAGAGGCTCCTGCGTGGCTTGCAGAGGCTTCAAGAACATTGTTAATATGAATTTCATGGATTACGTCACTTCCAGGACTCTAAAAAATTACAAAGAGACAACTGGTGATCATGGAGGTCCAATTTAGGAAAACACCTTAAACTTTGACAAGTTGTTACCCCAAAATATGAGTTTCCGATGGATTCTGATGCATATAATCCATATCCTTGTCGAACCTGTGAATAGATAAACAATAAGCACATTATTCTTATAACAATGGCCAAGTTAGGATGCGTTCTTGTGAATCACTACTCACCCTTCTTTTCTCAGCTTTGATAACATTGGATTGGGTCTTGAGAGAGGTGCAATTCTTGTATCTCCTTGTTCCGCGAATGTCCCTTCCACCGTGGTTGGTCTTGGATATTTTTTTGGTCTCCCCTTTTTACCCTACAAAGAAAAACATACATAAGTTATATCGAATATTCTGAACTAACAAACATATAAAAATATCTGTAATTTTCCTTACCAGAGGTTTAATTTGTGTGAGTGCTGGAGGCTTAGCGCATGTTTTCTTGTTGTGTCCCGAGTCATGATAGTTTGAGCATGAGATGATTACCCAACTTTTGTCAATTTATTTGGATCAACATTTGGATTAAGTTTGGCCTTTTCTTGTCCTTTTCTCAACATTCTCCCCCTGCTTATTGTGTTGTTTCTAGGGTATCCTTGGAAGCTTTCTAAATGGAGGAGGTAATATTGGCTCGTCAATAGACACTGGCCACATGTCCTTCCCATTCAATGTTGGCAATGGAAATTGGTAGCATTTTTTGTATGCGTCCTTGAAACAATCATCAACATAATGATTAACCTCGTACTTCGTGTAATTGATGCATGAAATAGCATGGCTACAAGGTTTTCCTGATAAATCCTACTGCTTACAAGCACATGTCCTCCCCTGAGGTCCACAACAAATCTACTATCATCAACTTCAACTTCAAACTGTTCCCCAATACATGGTTTTACAACACAATACCTAGATTTCATCTTTGCTTTTTCTATCTTTGCCCTAATTCTTGGACATAATTCATCTCTAGAACCTATCATCAACTGACTTCTCTCATACATTCTCATCATCAATGCTGTTCTCATCCCCTCTAGCATATCAACAATCGGCATCTTTCTTTGCTTTTGGATATACGCATTAAAAGGCTCGCTCAAATTATTCTTGATGGCATCACATTTTCGATCAGCCTTTATGAATGCCCTACAGAAGTGCTCTGGCCCTTGTCTCATGAAGTATTCATAGGCATCGATGGACTCCTTCTTCATTCCTTCAATTGCCTTGTTGAATTCAGTTTTGTGTGTAGCATATATAGCTCTCCAGAAGTAATTTCGAAACATTTCTCCCTTGTGCAATTTTTTCCAATTCACGTAAATATGCCTTGAACGATTTCCGTGTTTTGCACAAAATGCCAATAAAAAAACTGCATTGACAAGGCCCTACAAGACAAAATTGAAATGTTTTGATAAGGCTTTACTAGATGTAATTCAACTAATAGTACAAAGGAGCTAATGAAAATGGAGACTAAAACCTTTTGTTAATCACTTATAAGATCCAACTATCACCTCTACCCACTTGAAGGTCTGTAAATAACAACCCAAGGAATCAAATCCAACTATCTTGTGTCTCTACTTCAACAACCCATGCAACTAGAAACATTTGATTATATACATTTCTCGTAACAGCAGAAAGCAACATTAGCTTTACTAACCACCCACCTGGGTGGCGCTGCTGGAGCGCGCACTCTTCCTCTCGCAAAAGGTTGAGTGTTTGAATCCCGGGCGCCGCAGGGTGACTTAACCGATGGCACGTGTGTGGTGGCTAGCACGTGTCGCCCCCAGGGTTTACTCCCCGGCTGTCGGCCGTGCGGGGGTTCCCTGAGTTATCAAAAAAAAAAAAAACATTAGCTTTACTAAAGTCTTAATAAAATAGCCATATGGTCCTATTAGTTTCCTACAACTTCCAAACAACTCATTTTTAGTCCTTCGAAGCCCACATAGAATCTTTTGAACATATTATATGGGTGTCTAAGGATAATATCAAATGTACTATTTTTACTAGATTGCTTTAATTGATCTCTATAAGTGTCAACAACTTGTATTGCTCGGCAAATAGACCCATAATGATCTTAAGAGCTCTAGCAATTGCTCTATAACATGCTCTTTTGTTGAGTGTGAGTCCCTACATCTTCATTGCATTTGCCTACAGTCGTGCTGCCATATATATTAGATTAGCTCTAATCTTAAGCAATAATTATTACGCAATCCATACGTAAGATGCTTGTTTGTTTCTCATGCTTATGGGGCAAGTATGTTCTTCTTCAATCGTCTTGATAACAAAAGTTTTCTCTTTCTTCAACCAACTACTGTAAGGGACCATTTGCATCTAGACACACACTTTGCATACATATTTGTAAATTCACTCTTTTTCCAACCAATATTGTAGCCATTTGTGATTGCATATTTTTTCATAGCTCTCTTAAACTGAGTATGAGACTCAAATATCATGCCTAACCAAAACTGTAATTATGTATGGTCACGATTAGGGTCATATCTAATAGTCAAAAATCTTGTTTGGTCACACACTTCCTTATCTATGCAATTAGAAAGACTGAGATCTTCATGTGCTTCGATGTTCTTATCATCTTCACCCTCATTTATGTCTTCTTCTATTGCATCAATAGCTAATGCCACCTCCTTTACCAGTCTCATCTCCTGTCCCATTTCCCTTGCTTGAAAGTAATCCCCATTATCATATAGGATCAGCTCATCATCACTCCTGCCTAATGCATCAATCTCACTTTTATCATTCTCACCATCATCACTCTCAAAGTAAAGGCCATCATCACTCTTACTATATTCACTCTGGCTAGCACCCCTATATTCAAGCCTAGCCACAACCTTAGCCCCAAGTTTAATCCCAACTCATCTCCTTTATTAACCTCATCTTCAACTTTAGCTTTACCTAGATTGGCAATCTTAGCATCGGCACCAACCTTAGCCCCAGCCGTAGGCCGTACTTCGGATAACCTCAAATCAATTTTCTTCATCAACCTAGAAATATCAACATACGTTTTTTAACAGCTATGCATATGAAGAAAATGATCTCAATTTTAGGAAATAAAACTTTAAGAATTTAACAGCAGATTATAAAAAAGAGGCTAAATAGTCTATGTGAATAGCATTGGTTCTTGAGTAATCGAGGGAGGGAGAGAGAGATCACTCGCGCTTCAACAACGAATCGAGCTCCTTTGACCATGTGAAAAGAGATTTTTCTTATTTAGATCATATTCATTAAAAGATAATTTAGAACTATTGGTGCAACAAATAAAAGTTAAAAGCATGTTTTTTCATGTTTTGTTAAATTGGAAAAAAATGCCACATATAATTGACTACATTAGTCCGATCTTAGCTGCGTTTGCACATGATCTTCCCAAGAGATTATGCTAATACAGATCACGTGATATCCGCAAACCAACCACAGTGAATGAACTAGGGCACAAAAAAAAGATGTTGGGAAGAGAATATACAACAACAGTCGAAAATGCAAAGGAATAACGCTATGATTCTTGGTAATTCTCACAAATCAAGCACCTTAGACCAGCAAATGAACTTCAATTCCCTACAATAGTGAAATTACCAAAACAAAAACCTCAAAAGTAAACATCGGTGAAGAAAATACTCATAGAATATTGGTGAATTGAGACCATTAAGAAACACTAGAAAAAGCCCTAAATCGCTGAGTCGACCTTCTCCATGGAGACGACAAACTGGAAACCTCTAAAAAAACCCAAATCGCCTTCAGCGAGCAAATGAGCTTTGAACAAATTGAACTTCGGTCGAGTTGAGCTTCCTCGAGAGAGAGAAACAACGAGCATACAAAAGTCTAAAGCCGCAAATCACCTTCGGCCAGTCAACTAGCAAACAAGTTCGAAAAATCAAGCTTCCTTGAGAGAGAGATTCGATCGAGATACTAACCTTAAAGCCCTAAATCGAGTTCTATGGAGCAAATGCAAGAGAGGAAAACGGCAAAATTCATGAGGACGAATGGAGATTCAGAGAGCACTCAAGCGAACAACGTGAGAGAAAAACATAGCATGGAGCTTCAAAAGAGAGAAATCGAGCATAGAGAGTTTATCTCTAATTTTCCAGTCACGCTATTGAGTCCACGTTAGCGCTACATTAGCGCCGTTTGAATTTCATCGTCTAAGTCAGCAACTACATAGGACTTTTAACGGTGATTTATGATGGAAACATAACGGAGGGTAAATATGTCACACGAGTACAAGTTTAGGATTTTTGGTATCACAAAAAAATTTGGAATAAATGTGTCACAGTGGGCATAGTTTGGAATTTTTAGTGTTACAAAAAAAATTCAAGGTAAATATGTCCCAATGGACATAGTTTGAAGTTTTTTATAGCATTTACCCAAAACCTCAATTGACAAAGTAGGAAGGGACCGGATGCCCCCTTGTCCATCTTAAGTTGAATTGAGCCAAGATGGCCCATTATTGCAAGAACGGAATGCCTATGATATAACATTCCAAGAGGTTTAAGTAAATTAGCACTCATATGGTTCATCCAGCTAGATCTCGATAGTCTCGAAATTTGGTTTAACCTCACCAATGCTCTTCTAAAGAAGTATAGATTGATGTGGAAATTCCATCGAATCACATGGACTTGCAGAAAATGGAAACGAAGATTAATGAGAGCTTGAAAAAATTTGCCCACCAAAAGATAAAGAAGTTTGCGCAAGTTCATCCACCTTTGTCAAAAAAGAAGACGGCAATGATTAACTTGAACACCTAACGCCCACATTTTGCTCATACATGCTGGTGCATATATCCTTGAACTTAATTGATTTTGTCATCATCAAAGAGAGAATTGAAGTTGGTATGAGAATGGTAAGACGATTGATATAGCCATAGCTTTAGAAGAAACCAACAAGAAAGGACTTTTAGCCCTGTAGGGACAAAGATAAAGACAACAATGTGAATACAGCATATTGAGGCCTAATACATGTCCAACCCTTTAATCCCGTACATGTCCAATCTCCTAAATAGATTCGACCCCCAACACCAACAGTCATCCAAATTCAACCCCAAATACCGACCAAAACCCAACAAAAACCCCATTCGACAACATCCCTTGTCCCCAAGGACAAATTTACAATCGTAGTCAAAATCTAAGGAAATTCACACCTTTACTTGTGACCCCTAAGAACCTTTTGTCCACATTACCTTACTACTTTAGTATCTACTCGTCCACTTCAAAAAGTCACAAACCCAAATGTAAGCTGTGCCTTGCACTCTAAAGAAGTAGGGCACGTGACTAATGAATCTTTCAAAGTTAAGCATCCGATTCATGACCTCTTTAGAATCTAAGAAATTACGATTACGTTTACTTCAGCTTTCCCAAGAGGTTTTGGGTTTGGGGTGTTTGGTAAATTTTTTATGATTATGATTCGTGACCTCTCTCTCTCTCTCTCTCTCTCTCTCTCTCTCTCTCTCTCTCTCTCTCTCTCTCTCTCTCTCTCTCTCTCTCTCTCAGAGGATCTGCTTTCAATTGCTTAGATCTATGTTTTTCATGGTTTGTAATATGTGATGTGTGTGGCTATTGCGAGATGTTATGGTTGTCGCTTTTGGATTGTTTTGTCTGAATATGATGCTTAGTCGCTTGGGGATCTTAGTTAGCGAAGGATATGTTGAATGGATGTTTGTTTCTTTTTCGCATGTGGTGTTTTCTATGGTGTTTTTTTGTTTGATTTTCGGGGTTAGAAGCTGAACTAGTGAATCTGGATAAGGATTGCAATAAGTTATTGGGTTTGGTTATTTTCATTTTCTTTTAGTTGCATTGTGATGTTTGAGCTAATCTCTGACCCTGAGTGTCATTTTCAAGTTGATACTTTAAAGGGAAATGCGGTGGACCTGTCCCAATCAAATGTAAGGAGGGGGAGTTTACTAATTGGTTAATTATTGATTGCGATCATATCTTAGGGCCTTTGAGATTGCTTATTTGTGTGTTAAAAAATGCATGTGTTCATTCTAATTAGTATATGGTTAATCTCGTTTGTTTGTGCCTTTCAGATTTGTTCATGACACTAAAAACCTTTTGAAAGTTGTGCATTCAACATATTGAAAAAGGCAATCGTCCTGTAAACAATAAAAAGGATGGATGGACAGTCATAAATAACAAGTTTGAGGAGCCAAGGGGCAAAAAGCATGATAAAAATCAAAAGAAGAGCAAGTGAGATAATATCAAAGAAGAATGAATAAAATGGAAGCAATTGCTTTGGAAGGAAATAGGATTAGGATGGATCCAAGGAACAAAACCATTGATGCAATTGATAAATGGTGCGAGACAAAAACTCAAGTTTTTATCCCTTCTTTTGTTACTTTTTTAAAATTCGTCTTTTACGATCAATTCACGAACATGTTTACTATGACAAGCCAATCCTAAGCTTAGAGTTTTTGGAATGAATGGCATACATCCGGATCTTGAAGTTTTATTGACAGAATGTTGAGAAATATAGTTGCTATTGGAAGTATCACATGAAATCCTGCAAGATAGGGTTGAGCGGTTCCAAGTTCCCTATAGGTTCCCCATAAAACCTATTTACGGGTACAGGTTTCTCTTTTTTGGGAATCTGGAACCTATTCGTTGAAACTTGGAACTTACCCTATCACAGGTTGCGAGGTCAGTTCCAGGGTCTAACATGTTTTTCTTTTTTAGTTAAACAAAATGAAAATGAACGTAATAATACTGAACAAGTTTGTCACTCACCAAAGAGAATACAAAAGACTAATTATTGGAAAACCACATTTTTCTTAACAAAAAGGGGATAGAAGATGAGAAGAAATATTTATAGAAATGTCAACGAACTAGCACACTTGCAATACTGAAGATGAAGCTAGAAACTGCTGCAAAGGGTGAAAATATCAATGTCCAATATAGCCTAAATTGAAGGAGAGCTACAATATAAAACTACTCCAACGGCATTAAAGCTTGCCCCAAGTTCCATTTTGGCGTGTACAACACGAGCATGGTGCGAATTCAATAACATATTGCGGTCAAAAGCAATAATGCGAATAAACAAGTGAAAGCCATAGGCAATAACAAAAGGAAAGCTTGCTGGGGAAAGCAATCAGTGAGAATGGGATCATCATTGAGCAAATAAGATACCGAAGACAATCATTTCAAACAAACTTCGATCAGAATTAAGTTGCTTTTGCAGGATCTCCATAAAAAAGTGGTTCGCCAAAACCCTCATGATTAATCTAAACAAACGTCAAAAGCTGAGGTCAATGTTCTCCGTTAAATTTCTTCCTCCTTTAAACAACCATGAAATCAAAGGCATGCACAAACAATTGACAGAATCACAGATAACATGACCTTAGCTGCTCCTTCAACAATAGACAAAAAAAAACCGAAGTTTTAAGACAATCGATATCTATTTCCTGATAAACTAAAATAAGTATTAGAAAACCTTACCACATACATTCATTCCGCTTCAACTGGTAAACTCTATTTATCGATGATAATCTTCTCATTAAGTCAATTCATGTCTAAAAAAAGAAGAGATTACATAAAATATTCACTTATTAGGTATATAAAAAGAATTACAATATATAAAGATATAAACATCACTTACTCAACTCAAATTTTTTTGCATTGTCGATGCATTCTTCAACATTAATCGGCACACGAATGACTCTCAACCAATCTTGACTGCAAATCAAAACTTCTACTACTTTGGGAGTTAAAGAACTTCGAAAGCCATCAAGCACACGACCCAATATACTAAAAATTGACTATGAAGCAACAGTAGGTACGGGAATAGACAAAACATCCTGAGCCATCAAAGATAGGATATTTTGAGCTACTAGTCTTCCACCACATCAAAAGGACAAGGTCAAGAATATTTTCATTTTTATCTTCAAGATACCGTTCAAACTCAGTTTTGTTGTTATCGTATAATATTTGATTCAAGTGCATAAAGGTTCTCCATCAAGCTTGGAGGTCATACTTCTTGTTTTTTTTCGTTATCACCGACATCAGTATTAAAACCACTAGTATTTGTACTCAAACTTTGGACACCAAAATTTCAATTACTTGAAACAAGAGAAGATTTCTCATAAAATTCATACAAACGCTCCAATTTGTCCTTCACCTTATAATGCATCTCATTAATTTTCGATTCATCATCATAAATTTTTCTATACAGGAAATTCACATAATTCAACTTAGCTCGAGGATCCAACACAATCGCAATCAACACAATCATATTCACTTTATCCAAACTCCCATAATATTTGTCAAAATTTTCTTTCATTTTCGTGCTCATAGCTTGAAGCTTAGGATCCGAAGCATCCGCCGCGTGTTTTAAATATTTATACAAAAACGCTATCCCTTCAAAATAATCATTTGAAGTAACATATGAACTCCCTAACATTCGATTGGTGGCATCATGGAATAGTTTTAGAAATTTCGAAAGAAAAATGGCATTTTCCCAATTATCATCTTTAGGAAGATCATGATTAAGCTCACTTGCAAAAGATAGATCGTCTTCTTCCATCCTTTCAAAAGCTTTTCTATAGATTATCTTCTTCCATCCTTTCAAAGCTTTTCCGAACTTTATGACGGTATCTAACATGAGATAAGTGGAGTTCCATCTAGTGGCGACATCAAGAATAACCGAACCCTTGTAAGTGATCCTTTCACTCTCAATGCAAGATTGAAATGTTTTGGCTCTCATGGGTTTCGGATACATGCAATAGATTCACATACCATAGTTAAGCTATCTCTCACAATCAAGTTTAATATATGAGCAGTATGCATTAGGGGTGTCAAAACCAAACACAATACCCGAACCGAAACACGAACCGACCCGACCCGAACACGAAATTTTCTTATTGGGTCGGGTTGGATCTCAACTTGTTTGGGTAACAATAAAAAAAATTGGGTATTGTTTGGATCTATTGGGCTTGGGTACCCAAGCCCAACCCAAACAATAACCAAAACCCTTAACATCCCTCCTCCTCCTCCCAGGATTCTGCCGCCGACTTCTTCTTCCCCGGGTTCCGTCGCGCCGCCGTCGCCGCCGCCGCCGCTGCCGGCAACATCACCCTCAGCAGCGTGCTCGGGCCGACCCTGCTCGGAAGCTCCCGGCGGTTGCTGCCGAAATCCGGCAGGACGGGCTTCGGGCGCCGACTCCTCGCGCCGAGAGTGAGAGCCGCCTCCTCCTCCTCCTCCTCCTCCTCCTCCTCCTCGGCCTCCGTCAAAACCAAGCCGCCGCCGCCTCGGCCGCCGTCAAAGCCAAGCCGCCGCCGCCGCCGCCGGTACGTGTCCGTGATTGTAGTAGGCGCGGGAGTGTTTTGATTGCGTCGTGGGCTTTACTTTTTACCCAAGGAAAGGAGTTGTTGGGACTGAACTGTGAAATGTTTGTGATTGCGTCCTTTGCGCTTTTCTTTATAGTCAAATAAACTGCGTACAGGGCAGTTGACTTTGCCGATGACATGTTTGTTCAAAGTCTGTGATAGGTGGCTCGCCCGGTTCCATTTCTTTCTTTTTGGTTTGTTTTTTCTCAGGTCTGTCCGCTCCTTTTGTCTAGCCTCCTTTTGATTGAAGGACCCGACTTCGTTTTGTGTAGGAATCTGCTGTGGAGAAGGAGAAACTCAGCAGTAACCAGAATGCACTGGCTTGTCCGACTTCGTTTTGTGTAGGAATCTTCGTTTTGTTAATTTAATGCTGAAGGACTTCTGTAGATTTCAATAGCAGGCTTCAAAAAGTTGTTCTCTCTTTAATTGTTGGTTTGTTTCACATAAAGTAATACTACTAAGGGTACTAGATAGATTGATTAGAACTTCTGTATTGTTATTCAAGGTTGGCTTGGTTGGTACAGAGATTCTGGCATTAGAAAGCTCCTCAACAGTGTCCTCTCTTTCCAAAACACGAACCCGACCCGACCTGAACATGACCCGAACCGGCCCGATTGTGTGGCTATATCATGTTTGGGTCTTGTTTCGGGTCGGGCCAAGCACACATATTCATTGTTTCGGGTCGGGTCGGGTATAATGAAAACCCGACCCGACCCGACCCATTGACACACCTAGTATGCATCATATGTAAAACATTACCATTTAAAATCAACAACATTTCTATTGAAAGTTTTTCCTTCAAATAACTAATTGCAACATCATTCGAACTAACATTATCCACGGTGATTGTGGACACATTTTTCTTTCTATTCCCCACTCGTAGATGCATTTCGCCACCATTTTCCCAATCTCTTTACTCTTGTGGCTATGCATCACCACAAAATAGATGATTTTTTTATGCAACTTCCAATTTTCATCAATAAAATGTACAGTTACACATAAATAATTCAGATTTTGAATAGAATGTATCAGTCATGAGTGCAATCCTAGAATTAATCTTACCAAAGTAAGTCTTCAAACAAGTTCTTTCACAGAAAAACAACTTCATACAATCTCTAACCACCGTAAAACATGATAAATGTTTGAAAAAAGGTTGTCACTCAGTGACAAACTTATGAAACCTGACACACTCAACCAAGGAAAAAAGTTGGTCATCAATTATGATGAATCGAGCAAGCATTTGTCTACAATATTATTCTTATTTAAATTACCATGTCAATATTACACTACTAGTAGTAGAATCTTCCCTTGCCTTGCCAGCCATGTCTACATTACATGGTGCAAAGAATTTCTACCTTTTATCTACATTGCAAGGAAACTTCTTACACGTTGTCAAGTGCTTCCTCGTTGTGGAAGTACTTTTAGCAACATGGTACTTAAGCACAGACCCACAATGAATGCATTTCACCAAATATATTTTTCCATCCTCATTTTTTTATTCTCGCATAATCATGAGGAGGAAGAGGAGAACCAAGTACGCTATTTGTCCGTAGGGGATGTCTCTTCTTCATTTTCATCGCCCAATAATTCCAATTCTATGATCGAACTCCATTAACATGTTATCTTGATATGTCAAGCAAACAACACTGGCCAAGCAAACAACACGAGAACAAATTAGTCGAGAGCACTTAAGCACTCGAACAACCAAGCAAACAACATAACTGCCAAGAGCACTTGAGCACTTGAACGGAATAGCCAAGCAAACAACACGAGAACAGATTAGCATAGAGCACTTGAATAGCCAATCAAACAACACGAGAATAGATTAGCCAAGAGCACTTGAACACTTGAATAGAACAACCATGCAAACAACACAAGAACAGGTTAGCTGAGAGCACTTGAACAGTCAATCAAACAACATGAGAACTGAACATTTTCACAAGCTTTAATGAGGAACAGATTAGATATTTAAAAGGTTGCATGCGAGGACAATTGTTGATGAACGAAATTAAAGTTGTATTTAGGACATTGAATTTAAACTTCGTTACCAAATAAATTGAGCCATCATTTACTTAGCAATTGACATGCTTCCAGCGTCATGGCTGCCCCGGTCGAAGAACAACTAAAGTTCATCAAAGTGTAAGTAAGTACAAGTTAGGCATTTGATGAACGAAATTAAAGTTGAAAGCAAGTTGCTCCAAAAGCATGACTGTTAATGAAAATTATTCAAAAATATTACACACCAAATGCATCCTCAATCCTCATTTCGCTGAAAATCAACCAAATTATTAAATAACTTGTTTTTGAACTCTCCTTTGTATCATCCTCATTATTATGTGAAAGGTGGATGCTATTTTCGAAACTTGTGTGTCCTAGCATTTCTATGTTTACATGTTACATTTATGTTGTAAATGCTAATCTTTAAAAAGAAGCATCTTTCGCTTGCGAATAATCTGATGACTAATGAGGATTAGAGGATAAATCTTGAAAAGGGTGTGCCTGGGATGCTACAGCCCCTGAGATGGTATCAGAGCTTAAGTTACTCTAGAGTGATAAGGTGCGCTAGTGATTGAAGGATTATGGTATGCATTGTCAAATACCTGATGCTTGTGCTTGTTAGTTCTGTGTTAGGGAGATACAAGTAACTAAGGTTACTCATGTGATGCTAGTAACATATGTTACTTATTAGGTACTGTGATGATTGATCCTCTGAAGTAATTGGTGATCAATGTGTAGAAGACTTGTGAGACAAGATGAGGAGGAATAGTGGATCATCCTCTAGTTCTGCAAATGGAAGGGATCCTCGAGTGGACAGAATTCTCGAGGCTTTGGCCAATGTGGGGGCACTATTTGAACAACAAGCCCAGCACCAAACGGCTGCAGGAAATGGTGATCGCCGTGTGCAAGGACTCATTGAGCAGTTCCTAAAATTGAAACCGACTAAGTTCACGGGATTACGAGATCCCAGTGAGGCAGAAAAATGGATGAGGAGTTTGGACAAGATATTCAATCTGCTGAACTGCAACGATGCTGACAAGCTGATTTTAGCTGAGTACCAACTGGAAGGGAATGCGAACATTGGTGGAAGGCATCCAAGGAAATGGTATTCCTAATAGGTACACCTGTAGTCTGAGCAACTTTTGTAGAAGCATTTTATGGGAAATATTTTTCTGATTATGCAAAGGATCAGAAAATAGCAGAGCTCATGTAGCTGTGTTAGAATAATCTGACAGTGGACTAGTATGAGGCGAAATTTGCTGAACATTCTAGGTTTGCACCTTGAATGGTGGAGAATGGGGAAGATAAGGCCAAAAGGTTCTTGAATGGCTTGAAGGTTGAGATAAGGAAATAATTAGTGCCGTTGGACATCAAGGACTACGGTTTACTATATAGGCAAGCTCAACTCATCGAGCAAGAACTGATCAAGGGGAGAATAGGGAGCGAGACATCGGGACGACCTGTTCACCAACCTACGCGAGACAATGCTAGATTTGGCAAGAGACCTGTCCAGTTTGGAAAAACCCCTTTTGATCCTAACAAGAGACATAACAATGGAAACTTTGGAAGGTCCTACAATGACCAGTCAAGAGGACAGAGACAAATTACGATTGGTAATTGTCGGATGTGTGGAAGGCAGCACGGGAGTGCACCATGTCAATCGTCAAGGCAATGTTATAGATGTGGACAGTATGGGCATATTTCCAGGTATTGTCCTCAAGAGGGATAGCCACCGCAGCAAGTAACTCAAGGGGAGACACAACAGCAAAAGAACTTACAGAAGTCGCCAAACCAAGGAATAGTTTACGCAGTCACTCAGGAGGAAGCTGAGGCTTCCAAGACTGTTATTTCAGGTACGCTCTCCTTGTGCGACAAGAAGGCATACGCTTTATTTGATACTGGTGCTACCCATTCATTTATATCTGCCAATTTTGTGCGATTGTATGGACTGAAATCTGAATTGCTGGAAGTACCTCTTAGTGTCTCTACACCTTTAAAAGACAAGGTGTTGTTAACATTAATATGTAGAAATTGTAAGATATCTATAGGTGGGATTAGATCAAATGATAGATTTGGTGGTATTAGTTATGTATGACTTTGATGTCATCATAGGAATGGATTGGCTTAGTAACCAACGAGCCAATGTTGATTGTTATGGAAAAATAATCCAGTTTGATCCTCTTAGTCACTCTAGTTTTGAATTTCTTGGAAGTGAAATGGACCCCATTGTGCCCCTTATTTCAGCACTAGAAGTACATCGACTGCTCAGCAATGGTTGTCAAGGATATATAGCGATCATTAAGGATCAAAGTGAAAAGGAAGCAGAGCTTGAGGAAATTCTAGTGGTCCAAGAATTCCCTAACGTATTTCCTGAGGAGTTGCTAGGATTACTCCCAGAACGAAAGGTTGAATTTGTTATTGAATTAGCCCCAGGAGCAGGACCTATATCGAAAGCCCCTTATAGAATGGCCCTAACAGAATTGAAGGAATTAAAGGTGTAGTTACAAGAATTACTTGATAAGGGATTTATACAATCAAGTGCGTCACCATAGGGTGCGCCAGTGCTGTTTGCGAAGAAGAAAGATAGATCATTACGCCTATGCATTGACTATAGGCAATTGAATCAAGCAATGGTTAAGAATAAGTACCCATTACCTAGAATTGACGACTTATTCGATCAGTTGCAGGAGCATTTGTATTTTCAAAGATTGACTTACGGTCTGGATATCATCAACTGCGGATTAAGAAAGATGACATCTCTAAGACGGCCTTCCGAATTCGATATGGACATTAAAAGTTTACAATTATGCCCTTTGGATTGACTAACGCGCCAGTAGCGTTTATGGACCTAATGAACCTGGTGTTTAAACCGTTTTTGGATCAATTTGTGATTGTCTTCATTGATGATATCCTGATATATTCGAAAGGGCTAGAGGAGCATGAACAACACCTTAGGACGGTACTTCAGTCTCCTCAAGAACATAGATTGTATGCAAAATTTAGTAAATGTGAGTTTTGGTTGGATCGAGTAGTATTTCTGGGACATGTGGTGACTGGCGAAGGTATATTAGTAGACCCAGCTAAGGTTGAAGCAGTAATCAATTGGCCAAGACCTAAAACAGTAATAGAGATTCGAAGTTTTTTAGGAATGGCTGGTTACTATCGGAGGTTTATTGAAGGATTTTCATGCCTCGCAGGAACGTTAACCCAATTAACGAGGAAGGACACAAAGTTTAAATGGGACGAGACATGCGAACAAAGTTTCCCGGAGCTTAAGAGAAAACTGACTACGGCACCGGTTTTGACAATACCATCGGGATCGGGTGGATTCATGGTCTATAGTGACGCTTCTCACAAATGACTTGGGTGTGTTTTGATGTAGCATGGGAAGGTCATTGCTTATGCATCGAGACAATTAAAGCTGTACGAGTTAAATTATCCAACGCGTGATTTGGAACTTGCGGCAATTGTCTTTGCGCTAAAGATATGGAGACATTATCTTTATGGGGAAAAGTTCGAAATCTATACGGATCATAAAAGTTTGAAGTATCTGTTCTCTCAAAATGAGTTGAATATGAGACAGAGATGATGGATGGAATTGTTCAAAGATTATGATTGTGAAATTTTATATCATCCGAGAAAAGTAAATAAAGTAGCGGATGCTCTTAGTCGAAAGTTTGCCTCAATAGTAGCAAGTTTAATGGTTAAAGAGTGGTGTTTACTCGAGGAGATTTTCGGGTCAAAATTTAAGCTCGAAGTGGAGAACCTTTCCAGTGTATTAGCTTCACGATCAAGCCTGAAATTATACAGAAAGTGACGGTATTGCAACAAATAGATCATGGAATCTTAAAGATACGAGAAGAGGTGGCGAAAGGAAAGAAAATGGACTTTCAAGTGACAGATGAAGGCATTGTAAGATTCCGAGGATATCTATGTGTGCCTGACAACAAGTAGTTAAAAAGAGAGATTTTGACAGAAGCTCATCGAAGTAATTATAGTACTCACCCCGGAAACATGAAAATGTATCACAATCTTCGTCAGCACTATTGGTGGAATGGAATGAAGACGGACATTGCAAAGCACGTAGCCAAATGCCTAACATGTCAACAAGTTAAGGCTGACCATCGCAATCCTACAGGTTTGTTAAAATCGTTGGAGATCCCCGAATGGAAGTGGGAACATATAATAATGGATTTTGTGCAAGGCTTACCAAGGACATCGAGTAGTCACGACGCTGTGTGGGTAATTATGGATCGTCTGACTAAGTCTGCTCATTTTCTAGCTGTGCGAGTATACTATACACTTGAGAAGTATGCAGACTTATATGTCAAACAGATCGTGTGATTACACAGTGTGCCTATAACCATCACATCGGATCGAGACCCAAGATTCACTCCGAATTTTTTGAAAGAGCCTCCAAGTTATCTTAGGGACGAAACTTAATTACAGTACTGCATTCCACCCGCGAACGGATAGACAGTCAGAACGGATGATTCAAGTGTTAAAGGACATGTTGTGGGCTTGTATGATTGATTTCAAGGACAATTGGGATCAGAAGTTATACCTAGTGGAGTTTGCTTACAACAATAGTTTCAACAACAGTTTCCAAAAAAATATTGGCATGACCCCATTTGAGGCTTTATATGGAAGGCCTTGTAGAACACCTATCTGTTGGGATGAAGTAGGAGAACGGAAATTGACAGGACCGGAGTTGGTACAAGTCACGACTGATGCAGTAAGGGTGATATGTGATAGGCTCAGGATTGCCCGAAGCCAACAGAAAAGTTATGCCGACAAACATCGTAGGCCATTAGAATTCAATGTGGGTGATCATGTATTTCTAAAAGTGTTGCCAATGAGAGGAGTATCAAGATTTGGAAAGAAAGGAAAGTTAAGCCCGAGAATTGTTGGACCCTTCGAGATACTTGAAAGAGTTGGAGAATTGACATATCGATTGGTACTACCACCAAGACTATCCAACGTGCATAATGTGTTTTATGTTTCCATGTTAAGGAAATATGAACCTGATCCCTCACATGTTTTGGATTTTGAAGCTATTCAGGTCGACGACAGAGTAAGATATATTGAGGAACCGGTATAGATATTGGATTGCAGTGAGAGGACCCTCAAGAATAAAACTATTCCTCTTGTTAAGGTATTATGGCGACATCTTGACCAAGAGGAGGCAACATGGGAAAGCAAAGAAAATATGAGACGGCAATATCCCCAGTTGTTTGAATGATCGATTGAGAAATGGAATTTCGAGGACGAAATTCTTTGAGGAGGGGAGAGTTGTGGCATCCTGAATTTTCATGACCAAAGATTAATGAACCCTAATGGATTAAGACTCTCGTCGACAGGAATTAGGAGCAATAAAAAATTGGAAGTTTAACATCGATTGTATCGTTTTGGGAATCGCGAATTCAGATTCTAGAGATCGTTATTGTTGGGCCAACTAAACCGACGCCGTGTCGTTCGCACAACCTGACTCCGTGCAAACTTGTCACCGTTATTTTTTCCCTTACTCACCGCCGGCCCCCTCTCTCTTTCTTTTCTTCTTTTCTTCCATTTCTTTCCCTTTTCCCTCTTTTTTTTTCTTTTCGCCGAGAAACCTACGCAGTAGTAGCCGCTTCCTCTTCCTTTCTTTGTCTTCTCTTCTTTGTCTTCTTTCTCCCCCTACACTTGGTAGGAGAGAGGTGCCACTTGGCCCCCCTTGCATGCCCATGCACGCAAAGGAGCTAAACAAACTTTAGATAATCTCTTTTTTCCTCTCATCTAACTCATTTTCAGCTCACACTTTCTCTTGCTCAACTCACCCCATCAACTCACTCACTCTCTCGCTCAACTCTCCCTCTCGCCCAGCTCACTCTCACTCTCTCTTGTTTCCCTCACTGGCCGCCTGGAAGACAGCCCCTCCACCGACCAGTAGCTTCCCCCCTCTATTCTGTCCACGACCAGCGGCGATAGCCAGCCGTTTTGTCTCCGCCTCAGACCAGCAACTTTGCCTCAGCCATTTCAGCCATTTCCTCTCACCGGCAAGTACTCTCTATCACCTTATACTAACAACGTTAATGATTGCATGTCAGTTTGGGTCTTGAATGAGGCGTTAAGGTGGCTGGAAGGGCGAAAGGAGAGGGCGATATGTGGTATAGTTTCTGTTTTTGTGTATCTAAACCCCCCTAGAACGGTTTGTGGTGGATCTAGATAGCTAGATTAAGTTGGGAAAGATGTTCCATGTTATTTTAAACTCTTGGGTTGATGTTTTCTTGGCTGGAAAGTGGCGGATCTGAACCTGCAAAAAACGTTTCTTGAAGTTGTGTCACGGCATTCAGATCTGACTTTTCTAAATGTTCCCTGTTTTCTATTTTTGTAGCACCTTCTTTGATCATAATCTTACAAAGTGATCCCCATAAAAGTTGCTCAGAAGATCTTGATTTATAACATACTTAAATTTCAAATTTTTCTGAGTTCAAATGGTCATACAAAGGTCCGAATTCAAACCGAATCGGAACTGTTCTTACCGCCAAATCTGGGACCTTTGTGCCTTCTCCAAGTTTTATAAAATTTTCCACTTCGAATTTGGCACACTTCCTCTTAAGATTTGTTAAGCGAACCCTTTTCTACTACATATAAAAATTTCAGAGTATTTTAAAGTATTTTGATTGGCGAAACCAACATTCTTCGTGACTGAGTTTTCCTACTTCAACGGACTAATTTCGGGCCATCTTCGAGCTATTAAAAGTGGTCTTTACCTAATGAATTTGGCATTGTGTTCCTCAAGAAAAATAGTTATTAAGCTCTTTTATAGGACATATTTAAATTTCATAATTTTTCAAGGTCATTTACTATATTATTGGTTTCGGTTTCTCAAAGTGCTCAAAACTGCCCGATTTCACCTAGTGTTAGAAATCTCGAGTTTTCTATTGGAAAACGATGGATATTTGATTTCTGGTCTACTGGAGACAGTAACCACGCTTAATTAGCTTTTCAACGATGCTTATTTGGCCTTGATCCGATGTCGAATGCTTATGTAAATCGAGTGATCTTTGAGCGCACAGAATCTAAAATTTTGGTTGTGAACAGTTTGTGGGCAATAATGAAGTGCCTCATTTGTTGATTGAGACATGGTATCATTCTATGAGAAAGATGTGCCGAATAAAAATGAAAGGATTGTTTGTGTGTGTGGATTTGTGACTCCGTGAGGCTCGGTATAGGACAGGCCAAAGTGGATCGTTTGTGCATGTGAATATGTGACGAGAGATGACTGATGCCGTCTGTCTACGGACGACGATGCCTCGAGAAGCCTATCTGGAAAGCGGGATGCCGTGGACCGGTGGTTCACGATGCCTAGAGAAAGCCATGCCCTAGATGCTTCGAGAGTACGAACGGGATGCCGTGGCCAGTGGGACCGCGAAGCTTGGGTGGGCCGTTGAGTAATCCGGCGTATATCGCAGCAGTCCGGTCTGGGCGCACCGGATCTTGCTAGTCGGGATGTTTCTTCCTTGCGTGACCGGGGAGCACACCAGTCATGTGTCTTGGAGTGGTGAATGAAGTCAATTATTGTCACATAACGTATGCAATGTGTGCTCGTGTGAGTGGCTATTCTTGGATCAATGTTCTTTTGCTTGATATCGGCGGCTGGGTGAGAATGAAAAAGGGAATTATGTATGCTATGGCTAGATGTGAATCGGTTTATTTGCCTATCCATTTGACTCTATTGAAATACATGTCGTTATCTATTTAGTATGACGTAATAGAGTTTACTTGGCTGAGTTTTCGCTCACTGTTTGTTGATGATATTTTTTTCATATTAGTAGTTATGTCGATCCTCCCTACCTCCACCTTGATAAGCTATGAGTTGCCGGTTGATTTTGAGAGCCGTCTATTTGCATTCGTGGTCTCGGAATTTCCTGGACTTGTTTTCATAAAATGCATTTCTATTCTAACCGTGGATATTGGATCCCCAGGGGGACTTAGTCTTTTGGGCTTCGTCAAGGTTTATGCTCTTGATGGGGGACGGTTAATGGGGCCCCTTCCATACCATGGGCCGGACGGAGATGATGGCAATGCTAGTAGCGGGATCTTTTGAGGACAGCATCGAGGACGAGGAAGGAGTAGTTTTTTGAAGACACGACTGTCAGTTAGTTTTTGGGGATAGAGTCGTGTAGGGATGGGTGATGACTTGTTTGTTTTTGGTTAAGCTTGGTGGGTCGTGGTAGGATAGCCGGGTTGGAGTTGTTGGGTAATCTCCTCATATTTTTGAACTCACCTTTGTATCACCCTCATTATTATGTGAAAGGTGGATGCTATTTTCGAAACTTGTGTGTCCTAGCATTTCTATGTTTCTATGTTACATTGATGTTATAAATGCTAATCTTTAAAAAGAAGAATCTTTCGCTTACGAATAATCTGATGACTAATGAGGATTAGAGGATAAATCTTGAAAGGGGTGTGCCTGGAATGCTGCAAGATCGACGCCGAAACAGTGCCAACGAAGAAGAAGGATCAGATCAGTCCGATTGGACTAATTTGACTCACCGGGGAAAAAAAAGCCATCAGAACTTCTCTGGCAAAAGGACACTATAAGTGCCATAACTTGTGTACGGCGCTCACTTTGGTGTCATAACTTTTTTTTGGATCACTTTGGTGTCAAGTCGGAGGAAAAACGATCACTTAAGTGTCATAACTTTTTTTTGGATCACTTTAGTGCTAAAATTTTTGAAAAACGATCACTTAAGTGCTAAAATTTTTGAAAAACGATTATTTAAGTGCTAAAATTTTTGAAAAACGATCACTTAAGTGCCAATCTCCGGCGAGACTCCGGCGATCCACGTCAGCTTCAGAAATTAATAAAAAAAAATGCCACATCAGATTTCCGGCGAAAAATTGTGTACGGCACCGGAGTTGGCACTTAAGTGATCGTTTTTCAAAAATTTTAGCACTAAAGTGATCTAAAAAAAAGTCATGGCACTAAAGTGAGCGCCGTACACAAGTTATGGCACTTGTAGTGTACTTTTGCCGAACTTCTCTAGTGGCTTTTCGATGAAGCTCTGACCATAGCAAGGTCGGGAACACACCTAAGGAGAGATCGACGGTGGTCGGACCTATCACGCCGTGCTTTTATTTTTGAACTTCGGAGATTTGCGCGCTAAGGAGGTATTTCCGTGTAAGAGTCTCTCCAAGACCATGTCTCACGTGACATTTGATGATAATTCCCTATTTGGTTTAAGTTTTTTATTTTGGAGTCATCACTAGTCATTATTGGTAGATAGACTAGAAATCTAATCGGGGTATGGGAGAAATACCACGATTCTACGAACCAGAGATTCTAAGTATAGAGACTTTGTTACATTAACGATCCCAAATCAAAATCCCTAACACCCTTTCTGCATCGAAGAACGATACGATGTTTTACATGTCATGCAAATTTTCGAGACTTACCCACTAATTCTATCCATTCTAATCGCAGGAAAATCAATTAAGAATTAAATACACAATCAATATCAATCAAATAAATCAATCCTAAATGGTCTCTAAAAATGAAAATCAATCAAGACATCCAAACCCTAATGAAACCCTAGAAGCTTATTCATTTCATGATTTGTGTTTTTAGGATTTTAGAATTTTTTTAGGGGTTATAACCTCTGAATTTGAGATTTTCTAAAAATGCCACTTGGGTACTTCCAAAAATTCAAATTTCACTTTCTAAGATTGACCACAGTGTTTTTGAACCATTCTGTGAATTTTTGAAATTTTTGATTTTTTTATTTTTTTTTGGGAAATTGAATTTCTGAGAATTTCATTAATTGGGAATTGATTTTTATGATTTTCTGAAAATTTTTATGAATTTTCCAATTTTCGAATTTTTTTAAATTTTTCTAAATTTTTACATTTTTTATTTTTATTTTCTGAATTTTTATGAATTTTCTGAAAATTTTTGAATTTTTATGAATTTTCTAATTTTTTTATTTTTCTGTGAATTTTCTATTTTTCTGATTTTTTTTGGATTTTCCAAAATTTTTCTATTTTTTTATGAATTTTTTTAGTGATTTTTCATTTCAATTTTTTTATATATTTTTTTAGATTTTATTTATTTAAAATCTCTCGCCAGGAAAATGAACCGGACCGGCCCAGTTCAACCCGGTTCGGCTTGGCCGAACTGGGCGTCACCGGCGCCAGTCATCTTCTTCGGCGGGCACGACGACGCCTTCTTCATTAGAGCATTTTCACAAACACATAATAGGCATGATTCAGTGTTATATGTTCTTGAGGCTGTTGGTTTGTGCTCGTCTCCGGCGACCTTCCAGCAAATGTTTTGCCATTCCGATTGCACCATTGTGATGTCTATGTGTTTTATTTTCAATCTAGACTACTCGGAACACCGATGGACATTCATTGGCCGAAGAAAAAATCGGTCAAAAAAACCTAATTCACAACTTATTCTAAACTAACTAACCTAACCTTCAAATCACAATATAGCACGCTCTAGCCATCTAACTCGATTCTAATCACTAACAAAGCATCAAACAAGGTTAAAGGAGGCTAACTTGACAGGCCTATGGCCATGGTGATGCTCCAGCAACGTTATCCGAGCTCCGACGAGATGGTTCATGGGGGTGGCTGACTCGGTTTATGCATTTTTAATGCACGAAATGCAATCAAACAACACCAAAAATGATTAGAAACTCTTAACAAACTCAAATTCGCAAAGAAATTACATGATCAGCAAAGTTTTAGTTCAAAGTCATATTCTGTAATTCTAGAAAAATAATGTTGAAGACCGAACTTTACCTGTTTCGAAAGTGAATCCAATGATTCTCCTAAGCTGATCTGTGGCTGTATGGATGTTCTACGACACCTAGACTATCGAACAATGGTCTCCACTTTGCCGGAGAGTCCCTAGATTGATCAACCGAAGCACCGTTTCAAGCCTTCACAGTAGGCTCAGTTGCAGGTTTGCCGGTGAGGAAACTCACCGGCGAGACCTATTTGCCGGCGCTTTCCTAGTCGGAAAGGTGCCGATCGCTAGACCTCAGGGAGTCTCAACTCACTCTCTTACTAGTTTATCTCTTTCGCGTCTGTTTCTCTCTCATCTCTCTCTCTGGCAATTTGTCGAACACCTTCTCCCTTCGTTCAGTTTTTTCTTAGCTTATTGTTGATGAATTTTCTGCCCAAAGTTTGTTATTTAGGCTGCGTTTGGTTCAGCATTGGGAATGGGCTTTCGGCCCCGAAAGCCCCTTCCCAAAAATGCTGAAAGCCCAATGCTGACCAGACTAGCTTTGGGCTTTCAGCCTTGAACCAAATGCCAAAATCATTTTTATACTTCCCAAACTACCCTCACTCAAATTTTAATATTTCGGCTTTGCCCTCTCGTTACTATTCATCTTCTTCACCAAAGGGACTCCGGCGAGGGCGAAGGGCCGGCGACGGTGAAGGTCCGGCGAGGTCGCCCGACCCAGGAGACGGCCGCCCGGGGTCGGGCGACCACCCAGGCGTGGCCGCCTGGGTCCCCCGACCTCAGGCGACGACCGCGCGACCCAGGTCGACGGCCGCTTGGGTCGCGCAACCGTCGGCCTGGGGTCGCGCGACCCAGGCGGCCGTCGCCTGAGGTCGCGGGACCTCAGGCGGCCGTCGGCCTGGGTCGCGCGACCCAGGCGGCCGTCGGCCTGGGGTCGCGCGACCCAGTCGCCGCCTGCGTCGCGCGACCCCAGGCCGACGGCCGCCTGGGTCGCGCGACCCAGGCCGCCGTCGTCGCCTGGGTCGCGACAGCGAGGCCGCCGTCGTCGCCTGGGTCGCGCGACCCAGGCGACGGCGGCGGCCTGGGTCGCGCGACCTCAGGCCTCGGTCGCCCGAGGTCGGCGTCGCTCGCCGGGGGTCGCTCGGCGACGGGCGATGGCCGCCGGCGCCAGATTTGGCTCGTCAGCGGCCGTAGTCCTTCGCTGGAGCTGTAGCCCTTCGCTGGAGCCGGCGAAGGGTATTTTTGCCTTTTTTTTTCAAAAAAACCCCCAAAGCCCATTTGTGAAAAAAATTAACCAAACACCACTTGGGTCAAAGTAGCTTTGCAAATGAGTTTTTACCAAACACCATTTGCATTTCCCATAAAGGGCTTTCACCTAAAGGCATTTGCATTCCCAAAGTAGCATTCCAAATGCTGAACCAAACGCACCCTTACTAGCCTTGAATCGGTTAGACCGAATAACCGATGACAGTGGTGATTATCCAACTGTTAAATCGGTATTTTGCACGTGTTTGTGGTGGAATTAAGGCTAGTGAAGTTTGTGGGCACGAGCTGATTTTTCTGGGTTTATTGTGTCTTTTGAGTGAGTCAGGCGAAGAAGATGAACAACCTGGATCAGGTCGGGTCAACCCAGTCGACCCGGCAGATACGGGTTGGTCTAAATTCGCAAATTAAGATAAATTTTGACCCAATTTTCAAAATTAAACCCAAAAATCTGAATTCCCCATCACATTTTGAACCCAAATATGTGATTTTCCCCAATTTTTTTTATAATCATGTCCAAAATTTTCATATTTTTGTATTCAGGTTAATAGAGTTTTGTTCAATTTGATGTCCTAATGACCTGATTAGGAAAAATTGATATCAAAATTGAATTACCCACATATGATTAACCCTAGAAACGATGGTCTGGTGATTTGACAATTTTATATTCGGCACGATTCCCAATTTGGGCTCAAAATTCCTAATTTTCAATTGAATTTTGGGGATTTCTGATTTCTATGACAAATTGTGCAATTGGACCGATCATTATGTAGTTCAAGGTCCCAAAATCATTTGTTGTGAAGACACTATGACTTAAAAATGACTAGAAAAGATTTAATTGCATTTTTTGTTCAATTCGTGTTTGATTTTGCCCAATTTTGGGAAAAACACATACCCAATTGAGATTTTTCAAAATTGATAATGTATTAATGAAATTGGATCTAAAATAAGACTAATGACTATTTTTATGGAATTTTTTGATTCCATTTGCTATTTTTTTATTTTCTCACTTATTTTGAATAAAAGAAATTAAGGAAAAATGTAGGAAAATGCTAAAAAATTTATTTTTGGTTTAGAAGTAGGTTTCTAGGCTTGGCCAAGATTCCTAGTCCTAATTTTGAGATTTTTGAAAATATGAAAAAAATAAGCTAAAAATCAAGTGTTAATAGGACTGCCTTAGGACCACCGGCCATTGCCGGTTTTGGTTCAGTTCTCGACTGACATCGTACCGACTCCGATTTGTTGTTACGGCAAGGATCAACAAAATCAGATGACTCCTGGGACTATCCGGCGAGGTGCAGACCACCAAGGGGATCAAGAAGAAGCTAAGGAGGATCGACAAGGTGATCAAAACACTTGGACCAGCCGTAATCAGTAGCGGCAAGCAAACTTGCTCTATTCGCCGGTCTTGGGCTCAATCAGTTGTGGGAGCTGGACGGCAAGATTAGGAGCTCTTCCGGCAGTGTTTTGACCAGCAAGCTGTAGAAGAGAGGGAGGCGGACATCAAAGAAGGCGACCGGAGGGACGGCGTTGCCGGCGTGTGGCCGTGGGAAGAGAAGAAAGCGACGGTTCGGTGGTGGGTAGAGAAGAGGAAGAGAGAACGCGAGAAAGAGAGAAAAGGAAAGAGAGAGACGGAGGAGAGAGAAGGAATAGAGAGTTCTGATTTTTTTATCCAAAATTTGCAAAATGAGACCCCCTTCTCAAATTTTGGAAGGTAAATGAGTTATATACTCCCCTCAAGACTTAATCTCAACCGTCGATTTGATTCGACGGTCGAGATTTGTGCTTATCATTTACTTAGAAGTTAAGCAAAGACCTCATTTAACATGTGCTAATTTGAATGGCCATTATTTAATCTCATCACCGATCTTGATTAATTTTGCAATTAAGGACCTAATTAGGGGCATTTTTGTAATTTCAAAAAACCAAGGGACTTTTTTGCAAAATCTAAAAATTGGAGAGCATGAGGAAATTATTCAAAGGATGAGTCACCAGTCGCCGGTCGCCAGTGACCAGGAACCGGCCAGAGGAGGGCCGAATCAACCTCCTCCGCCAGTGACTAATTGGATCGATTTTGACCGGTTGGACAAGTTCGATCTTCTCCTTGGGCAATTGAGTTTCAATTATTCCAAATTTATGTAATTTAGTCCTTGAGGGACTAAATTGAAAGGAAAGATTCATCAGTTTTAAGAGTCTAATTTTGATCTAATTAGGCCATTTAAACCCTATGATCGAATAGAGTGGGATTTTTTGGAGGCTTGTCTAATCAAAATGGGATTCCACCATAAGTAGGTATAATGGGTGATGCAATGCGTATCTACTATTTCCTTTAGTGTGAAATTTAACGGACAACCTTCTCGGTACTTTCAACCGTCAAGGGGTATTAGACAAGGAGACCCGCTATCCCCTTATCTCTTCATATTGGTGGCAAATGTTCTATCTACGTTTATCAAGAAAGCCGTGGAGATTGGCAACATCAAAGGAATCAAACTAAACAGGGGGTGTCCCACTCTTTCCCACTTATTCTATGCAGATGATTCTATCTTCTTTTTAGACGGGAAGTTACAGGAATGCCAGAATCTGGCTAACGTTCTAAACCGGTATTGTCTAGCTTCAGGACAAACGATTAATCTCAACAAGTCTAGAATATTTTTCAGTAGAGATTGCCCTCAAAGCCTAAAAGTAAATCTAGCTAGAGAGCTGAGAGTTCCCGTGATTGATAAAACAGGTAAATATTTAGGAATTCCGTCTTATTGGGGATGTTCTAAAAAAGAAATGTTTGCATGGATCTTGGGGAGAGTGAATACTAAACTGGAAGGATGGAAGGAGAATTTAATGTCCAAAGCAGGAAAAGAAATTCTTATTAAAACTGTGATTCAGGCTCTTCCACAGCATGCAATGTCTATTTTTAAAGTCCCAATGTCCATTTATAAGACAATTGAGCAGAGAATTGCTGCGTTTTGGTGGAAGAACACTGTAGCTAAACCAGGCATGCATTAGAAAAGATGGGAAATTCTCAAAATTAGGAAAGACATGGGAGGGCTAGGCTTCAGAGACTTAATTGTCTTAAATAAAGCAATGCTGGGTAAACAGGCCTGGAGACTCTCTTAGAACTCGTCATCTCTTTGGAGCCAGATACTAAAAGGAATCTACTTTCCACATAGAGACTTTTGGCATGCGGAAAAAGGCACACGTTCTTCGTGGGGGTGGCAAAGCTTATTAATGGAAAGAGACTCAATTGCTCATCAGGTGCAGTGGTCAGTGGGTGATAGTTAGAGAAGACAAATGGTTGAGAAAGGGAGTAATTGGAGGACCTGCACCCAGAGGTGAACCTTCCTTGGTGGCTGATTTCATTAATTCAAAGGAGAATACATGGAATACCAAGCGTCTTAAGGATAGCTTTGATGCTCAAACAGTCAATGAAATTCTATCGATCCCAGTTAGACCTTGTTGACACTTAATTTTTAGCCGACACGTCATTAAAAATAGAAAATTCGAGATTATGGTTTCCGATCGCGACGGAGCCTGTTTCTTGAACAAAAAGTGTCATTTTTTAATTCTGTCTATTGGCCTAGCTTTTGTAAGCGATTTTCTATTCATTCCATGCAAAAACCCGAAAAGTCAAATGGTTGACTTTTGCGTTGACTTTTTGGTCAACCCTTTGACCAAAAGTCAACCTCAGGTCAAATTGGGGCTTTTCGCATAAAAAGATTCCTTTCAAGTCCAATTTCACTTTACAAGTGGAAATTTCAGAAAAATTCAAAGATTTGATCATAAAATCAAGCTCCTAGTGAAAAGTCAACTAGGGTTTGACTTTTGGTCAAACCTTTGATCAAAAAAATTGAAAAATACAAAAATCCAAAAATCATTTTATTTTACATTCAATTTACCTTTGGCATTTGAAATTTTACAAAAATCGATTTAGAATCAACTTTTTCCCAAATTGCGGAATTTGATTCAAATCGGCCAAAAATGAAATTACTTCATTTCTAGTCATTTTTTAGGTTAGTTTTCTTCACGGCATTTGATCTAGAGGTCATCTTATATTCAATTTTTGAACCAATTTTGTAATTCCAAGACAAACACAAAAACCCCCAATTTTGGCCATAATCAGTGGTTTTGATCGATTCTTCATGATGTGCGCAATTGAGGCATGAATGAGCCTAATTTCTTATATGAAATCCAAATTCAAAATCAATTTTGAAAGATTCACATGAATTTGAGTCAATTTGATCAATTTAGTGATCCAATGATAAAAAAGTCTAAGAGTAATTGGTCTAATTAGTGCAATTCAACTTGACCCACTCTTGACTAATATTCAATTTGATGAATTGAGACTCAATTTGGTTAATTGGACTTCAATTAAATTTGTTAGTTAAGCTTAGCCATGCAATTTCCCAAATTCAAGATCAATTGAGACAAACAAGTCAAATTGAGTCAATTTGTGCATGAATTACAAATCGATCCAATCCGATTTGATCCAACTCAGTATTAATGGAGTCAATTAATCATGATAGAGATCAAATTGTGCAAAATTGGAATTAAGGGTTGAACTAATTCAATCAAGCCAAATTCAAGGCTAACCGGCTCTACCCGGTTTGATTCAAATTGAACCAATCCGATCGGACTGGCCATTTTCGGTCGAAAATTTCGACGATCGACAATCCGTTCAGACCAACCAAGGCCGGCCACATCCTCTTGAGCACGAAAATGATAAAAATGCCCTTAATTGAGAATTACAAAAAATGCCCCTAAGAGAAATGACAAAAATGCCCTTCTTCAAGAATTAAGCAAATTAATTAGGGAATAAGCAAATCAATCATGGCCATTCATTTAGAATTGATCACGTCCATCTATGGTGCCATGTCACCAATCTTTAGCCTTTAAGGAATATTCTTAATCATTAAGGATGCATTTTGGGTCATTGGATTAATCAAAGGGATAGAATTCAAAGTTGAGGGAAGTATATAGTGTTTTTCCCTCCAAAAATTAGGGGGGGTTCATTTTTCAGATCTGGTTTCTCTCTCCTCTCTCTCTCTCTCTCTCTCTCTCTCTCTCTCTCTCTCTCTTCCTCTCACGCCATCTCTCTCTCTCTCGAGCTCTCTCGGCGGTAGCCATTCCGCCTCCTCGCCGGCCACTTTCCGGCGAGTTGCCGCCCCACCGTCGTCCCCCACGGTGGTCCAAGACCAGTCGCAAGTCCAGCTGGCTTCGCTGGTGGCCGGAGCTCCTCCCTCCGGTGGCTTCTTCCTCTCGGCAACATCACCGGCGCTGCTGCCGGTGATGTGATCAGCCGGTTCAAGCGGCTGAACCGGCTGATCGGCGTCCTTCTCCGGCGATCCAGAGCATCCAACAGCATTCCTCGACGTTTTCACGTCGCTGTGGTGGCCGGCTTCTCGTTAAACGGCCACCGGATCGCATCCTTGATTTGATTTTTTGCTGATTAGTCTATTCGTGAGAAAACGAATCAATTCTCACAATATTTCGTACACTTTATTGTCATAGGTTGGCCGAGCTTTCCGAGACTTCTCCGTGTCATTTCTGATCTGAATACGGAGGCCGGATCGCTCGATCGAGCATTGGAGCATTGTTAAACAAGGTAAGAACACTTGAACATGATTCTGTAAATTCGTGTCCAGTAAAACCTGCTTGTTTGAGATGCTGATTTGAGCTTGTTAATGTCGAAATCTGGCGAAGTGATTAACTAGAGAATCGTAGAGCTCGTCTTAAGCTTCGATTTGATATATTATACGCCTCGATCGGACTTGATTTGCTATGTCAAAACACTTTTAGAAGTTAGGATCAGAATCTGAAACATATTGTTCAAGTCTGTTCTGATATCTTCCTAATTGACGTTGTATTGTTTGATGATTTTTATGATTTTTTACGATCATTTTTTGGAAAAACTTCCTTCATGAAAGTTGTAGAGCACATCTTGATCTGTTCATCATAAAATTTTCACAAAATTCTGAGTATGTTAGCCTCATACGATCTGCAACGTCATACACATATGAATCTGGTGACAGACTAGTTTCAGACTGACCTTCGTGTGTTCTTCGATTTTTATAAATTCGTGTGTTCAAAATATGAAAAAATTTTCTTCACAAAAGTTCATCCTGAGATCGAGATCTTTCTATTGATGCTAATTTCATCAAAATCGGAGATCATTTGAATTTTCAAAAGGAATTCTCACGATTTGATCAGTATCTGTGTCCAGATCTGATTTTCATTCCTTTGGAGTTCAAAAGATGTTTCTCCGAATTTGATAAAGTTAGAGTCTTTTTTTACAAAAAATAAAAATTACAAAGTTGCTCATTGAGGTCTCATTATGTTAACTGGAAATTTTGAGGACCTAATAGCAATTTTTGGAGGGTCAATTTGTTTAAAATCTCATGAAAGGTCTTTTCGGGTTAAAACTTCATTTGCAGTTGAGTCCCTCATGAAAATTGAATTTTATAAAAATTTTGAGGGCTTTTTAGCAAAAACTCAAAACATAAAAGTTGTTGCACACGGAGAATCCTAACTGCACGAAAAGTTTGTTAAGGTTTGTTATTTTTCCCGCCATTATTTTGAAATCCATAACAGAACCGAGTCCAGCCTGTCACTGAGACCAATTTCGATATTTTCGGGAAAATTGGCTAGGATTTAGAAAAAATGGTCTTCTTGACTTTTGATCCTCATGTCATAAGCTTTCTAATGACACCTGAATCACTTCATTTGGACATCATTAGGTTAGTTAATCATACTTGAACAGAAGCAATCTGAATTCGATAATAATTGGATAAGTGGTTTTTTTTATAAAGCCCACTTCTCATTGCTTGATTGACTTCGAAATAAAGCCCATGGGCTTGAAGCATACTTATTTCATTGCTATGCATGTGTTTGTTAGATGAATGTTAGGCCCGGTGCATGTTCGGTGGGTAGCCCATCATGGTCATGTAGAACCCGACTTTAGGGGTTAATTGATATGAGTTGCCGTTTTGTGAATGCAAATGGTAGCCCATTATCATTAACCATTAATCAAATAATGTTAGGTGATTAGGTGGGTGATGAATCGAAACGCATGAAAAACAAAGGCCGATCCCGAGGCCCGTGCTTAATTAGTGAATTGCTTGCACCATTGTTCTTTCATATGTTATTTGTCATGAGTGAATGTTATGAATGTAAATACCGACACCCGAGAGACGGTCCATAGGAGATAATCCAAAATTGAAAAGGCCAAGGTGATTGACCGATGTCCAATCCGGTCTCGATTTGTACTCATATGATGATTGTGCTAGACCGATGTCCAATTCGGTTTCAATTTGTACTTAATTCATTCATCCCCGATCATGTCTCGGGTTTTCAATTTGTGTTGTAATAAACACCCGACGAGTTGCGGGCTTTTACTTTTTTCGCACTTAGAATTAGTTTGTATTTTCAATACTTCGAGTGTTTACTTTACGAAAAGTCTTTCAATACAATTGATTGTTTCTTTCTTTTCTAGACTAAGATAGGATTAGTTTAGAATCTTAAATGAAAACACAAAAACAAGATGCATGATCACATAGTGGACTAAGACTTTGGCATGAAAATGGTAAAGAACAAATGCATGACAACTTAGATAACAATCATGTTAAGTTTAGCGGTACCGAAAGGGCGTTAATAGAAATATTAACGTAAGCTAGTCCCCGAACCTTTGATCTCTGGTTTTCGTAGAAACCGAAACGAAATTCCCGCGTTTCGGTTGGGTATTCTAGCCGACCCCCGACCTAGGCTAGTGGCGACTCCTAAAAAATAAAATAAAATCGATCCGCTGTCACGCGAGATATGGATTTAGGGAAAATCCACGTTCATGATCAATGGGTCATATGGCTAAACAAAAGATTTACACTTCAGTAAAATCATTTTTTATGAGGTGCCATATGAACCGTCTCATGAACACTTATCTCTAAACTCGCCTCATCAAGCTCGGCCCTCGAGGGGTAGGTCGCGACAGGCTTGGCGACTCCACTGGGGAATAGGTTACAAACCTAAGTGGATTAAAGCCGTAATAAACTTGATTGGTTGTTATCTCACTCGTCTACATTTTGTAGCAACGACTGCATGTCAAAGTCGCGTGGAAAATAAGGTTAGTCCACTAACCATGTGTTAAATGGTTTTGTAGGTGGGAGCCATAAGGAGTGGAGTGAATGAAAACTCTTTGTTTTGTAGGTGGTATTCGGGTGAATGTCGAATGTATGAGATTATATTGAAGTGTTGTTTGCTTTAGATTTAAATGCATGTTTACTTGCTTTAGCACGACACAATGCACCCACGTCCCGCGGTCTAAAACCCCGGATCGCTTTAGGGCACCTTTAGGAGGTATTAAGAGTGGAATCCGTATGTGAATCCATGTGGTAATCCATTCCTCAATACCGCTCATCTTGATTAGTAAGAAGTGCACCGACCGATGTTAGTAACGGTGGGTAAACTCTTCTTATCTAATTGAGGTGGGGACCTTAAACCTTTAGAATCCTACCCTTAGATGTCAAAACTCACATGTCCTCATGCGATGTGTCGATGTGTTTGCCATTTTATCTTCATGGTAAGGTTGATTGTATCGTTCTACAATTTCAATTACGCCATTTCAATTCCACGTTATATTCTTTTCTATAATGCATGGTGATTAATCTTGATGCCCCAAATTAGGATTAGTCAAAATGGATATGTCAGAGATTCGAATCATCCCCGTACCAAGAGCTCTTGTGACCATGTGGGAAAGTCTCGAGTCAAAGCAGAAGGATTACGTGGAAAAGAGGATCGGATATCTTCCCGCACTCTTATACATCGAACCTCGTATCGCCATGATCAAAGCATTGTCCCATTTTTGGAACTCAAAGACATCCACTTTTGTGTTTGGTCGAAATGAGTTGACCCCTACAATTGAGGAGTACGATATTGCCATTGGTAGAGTCGGGTCTTTTGGTCTAGTTAGTCCTCCAATAGATATAGATCCAATAACTCTTTTGAGCCAATTCTTAGGAATCGATATTCTCCAAATCAAAGGCGTTCTTAAAAGAAATTCCAATGCACTTTCTTTCACATTCTTAGAACGACATTTTTCTAGCTTGCCAAAAGAATCGGGTAATCAAATTCCTCGAGTTTTTCTCTTAGCATTCTTTGGTTTTGTGGTTTTTCCATTTACCAAAAAGACCATGGATCCTTTGGTAGTTCACATTGTCAATCAAGTGTGTATGTTCGAAAGATTCTCTAATATGATCTTAGGCGAAACCTTCGTATCACTCAATAAGTTTAAACAAAGCAGAAATAGTGTTTTTAGAGCCCCAATAGGTTTACTCCAAATTTGGTTGGTTTCTCACCTCAAAGATTTCGGTTTGAGCTTGAAAATCATAGATGTGTCTAAAGATTGTCATCCTATCTCGCTCTTCCGAGAAAAGGAAAAAATCTTTCCCTTTTGGTCATTCTCAACTTGGTTTAGTTTTTTCAAGAGCCTTGTTCCAAATCAAATCCAATGGCATGTTCGTTGGCTTGGAAATCCCGAGGTACGCCTTAATAACGGATCCGACAACCTAATCCCACTCTTGGGTCTTACGGGGTCTACGTCATATTACCCTTTTAGGGTGATCCGTCAATATCGCGCGCTTCAAAAGATTCCACCATTCCTCAAGCTGGGGTTATATCATTTTGACTATCGCGAAGATGTCATCCAAAAGAACCAAGTGGCGGATTTGAAGGAAATGATCAAGTCTACCATTGATATGTGGTACAAATGCTGCCCGGAGCCAATTCTCATTACCGATGAGTCAGAATTGGAAGGGGAAATGAAGATACATCACGCATTGCCGGAGTACATACACCGTCGTCTCGAGCCCGAGCTTAAAGTGGATCTCCCTAATGTCCCCGAGAAGCCAACTCAACAGCAAGCTATAGCTGCAAGAGCTCTTAGGGAAAAGGATGAGGCTTTAGCCGAGGTTAAACGTTTGACCCAAGAAAACAAACAAATTCGCCTCGCATCTAAAGAAGATCTATTAGGAGTTTGGCTATATTCCATGAGGAAATCTCCTTTCATGTAATTTTCATTTTATAGATTTGATGTATAGGGTTTCCTTTTTAATCATTTTAGTAATGATGTAATAGGATTCTCTTCTTGTTTTTAGATTAATCTATAGGGATTGTATTTCACAAATTTTGTTGTTAATAGTGAAATTTCCCTTTATGCGTACTTTCTTTTCCAAGATTCCAATGGAATATAGATGGGGCATCTTGATTAATCATCGCGTGTTACCCCTTTAATTGTATAATTTCTTGTGAAGAAATTGTGATAAGAAATTATCCACGTGATATTGGGATCATGAGAATATTTCTTATCTCTATTTCATCTAAAGAAAATATAAAATTGAAGGGTTTTATATTTTCGTCTCAACTCATTTTCCGTATACTAATTTGATTTCTATTTTGTTAAAAAGGTGCTAAAGTACGGCTGAGACGCGCTTTATTATACGCACCCGTCGCCAAACAAGGATGGAGAACGAAGACACTCGTACTCGCGTTATTACCATTGAGAATCAAATGGCACAAATGATGGCGCTCTTAACTGATCTTGCAAATCAAGTAAAGAACTTCACGCCTGTGGCTCCTGCTGCTGCGGTTTCTACTCCTAATGCGCCCACTAATGCACTGATGATAGATCCTGTTGACAAAGGACCTGCTGAAGAGGTCCCCGTTAATGCCATTCCCACCGTCATTGATTTGGAAGCTCCACCTAAGGAGTCGCCTATGGCTCATATGGATGAAGAGAATGCGAGACGTCTTGCAAAATTGGAGGAACGCCTGTGCATGTTGCAAGGTTACCAACTCTAAGGCTTTGATAAACTATCGCCATTCACAAAGGTGAAAGTCCCTGATTTTTACAAGGAGCCCGAATTTTCAAGGAAGTATGATGGAACTGGGTGCCCTAAAACCCACTTGAAATATTATTTGAACAAGATGGCTCGTTATTCCGATAACACCCCGCTGTTGATCAACAATTTTCAAGATAGCTTGGCTAATTCCGCCTTAACGTGGTTCATCGAATTGGATTTGGAGAAAATTTACACCTGGGAAGATCTTGCAGATGAATTCCTTCAGCAATACAAGTTTAATACTGAAATTGTACCAACCCGTGAAGAGCTGATCCGGATTGATAAAAGGAGAAATGAAACTTTTAGAGCGTATGCCCAAAGGTGGAGAACTACGGCGTCCCAAGTTAAACCTCCGATGTCCGAGAAAGAGATTATGCAGCTGTTTCTTCGAGCACTACCTCGAGAGTACTTCGATAAGATGTTTAATAACACTTGCATCAATTTTCCCGCAATGGTTGAACTGGGAGAACGTATTGAAGGAATCATGCGAGAGGGTCGATTATCCGAGATGACGACTCGCAGATTTGCCTTAAAGAAGGATAAGGAGCCAATGGTGGAGGTTGCTTATATTCAAAATCCTAATGCTCAAAAGCCATTAAACGTACCAGTTCAAAGGTCCGTTATGGAAACAGGGGGTTCTTCTCGGAATTTTGACCGAAAAGGAAAAGCTCCACAAAGACAGTTCACTCCATTGCCAAGACCTATGTCTCAGTTGCTGCCTATGTTAATTGAACAAAGACTCGTAGCAAAAGAAATCCCGAGAGACAACCCACCAAAGTTTGCTAGGTTTGATTTGGCAAAGTCTTGCGTCTATCACATGGGTGAGAAGGATCATGATGTGGACAACTGTTATACTCTCAAGATCAAGATTCAGAACCTGTTGGATAAGAAGATCTTATCGTTTAAAGATGCCACACCAAATGTTCAACAAAATCCGCTCCCTAATCATACCGAAGCCGTTAATGTGATATTTGGAGACGAGAATGAGAAACCTTTCTTGTTCGACATGGTGAAGTTAGAAGAGCTATTGACTATAGCTAGAGATCAACCGAAAGAAGGAAATATATCCCGGGAGGAAAAAATGTATTGCTTAGCCAAGATGGCTGCTTTAGGCATAATTCAGCCTCTTCAAGGAAGGAAGCCCGAAGGGTCCATTGAGACCGCTGTAATTGATTTGTCGTCCGAAAAATTCTCATGCAAGTTCGCAGGTGAAGCCTCATGCTCTAAGCCAAAAGATGATGGATACGAGCCAGATGTTGATGAACCTTGGATTGACACATATTCCGATAGTGATTTGGAATGTGAGAGTAAGAATGCTTGTCGAGATTGTGAATTTATGAAAAAGGCTATTGAAAAAGGTGAAATTGTTGATACCCTCGGACAGCCGAGTGGTAAATATGACTTCATAGTCAAATACACGCCGCCTCCAAGTTTCTTCGTCGACCCAAGGGATATCGCTCCCGATGGATGGGGAGGCATGGATGATGAAAGCATGGATCACACATCTAAAGTCTTTGAATCTATACCCGTTAATGAAGACAAGGAGTATATTTCTAACACAGATTCTGATCTTGATGCTAGAAGGACTCATTAGGATCGTGAATTTGCAACGACCGCTCGTGAGCGTGATGAAGTGGATGATACTCTAAGGCAACCAAGTAGGAAGTATGACATTTTTATAAAATGTTTGCCTCCGCCAAGTTTCTTTATTGACTCGAAAGACATTGTTCCGACTGGATGGAATGATAACGAAGATAATAGAGAAGTTCTTTCCGATGCTGATTCGGAATTCGAATGCTATACCTCCCACTGGGATCGGGAGTTCGTTAGGAAAGCGATTGAAAAGAGCGAAATTGTTGACACTCTCGGGCAGCCAAGTGGTAAATACGATTTCATGGTAAAATACTCTCCTCCTCCAAGCGCTTTTATCGACCCTAAGACTATCGTCCCAAGTGGATGGGGGTCCGAATTTGAAGATGATGGCATGGTAGCCATGATTGATCCTGTTGTGATTGAATTGAATGCTACTTGTGAAATCCAAGCGCATGTTGTAGAACCTGTGGTCATAGATTTGATGGCTGATGGCTTCGGAAATATAGAGATCTCTAATGAATATATTGAGCCTGTTGTGATCGAATTGCCACCGAAGAAAGACGAGAATTTGAAAGCAAGAATACCTCCTGTTTATGACTCCAAGGCGGTTCCTTGGAATTATGAGTCTCATGAGATAGACGCTGTTACTCGGTCAGGCCGATGTTTTCCATCTCGTGAAGGTGTCGAGAAAAAGGCTGTAATCGAAGAAGAGGCGGAACAACTTCTCAAAACTCTCAAAACGAGTGAAGCAGAAGTGATCGAGCAATTAAGGAAAATACCGGCTCAAATCTCGTTACTCGAACTATTCAAGTCTTCTGAGAAACATAGGAATGCTCTTTTAAAAGTTCTTAATGAAGTACATGTACCCGAGACAATTGGAGAGGTACAGTTGGAAGAGTTTGTAGGTGCTATCCTTCTTAAGGATCAAATTTCTTTTTCCGAAAAAGATTTGCCGCCGGAAGGGCGAGCACACTCTAAAGCATTATACATCTCTGTTTAACACTTTGATACAAGGATATCAAGAGTACTTATTGATAATGGTTCAGCTCTCAATATCTGTCCGTTATCAACTTTGCGTCGTCTAGGTGTGGGTATGGATAATGTTCGTCCTTCTAAAACTCCAGTTAGGGCCTTTGATGGCATGAAAAAGGAAGCTATTGGAGAAATTGACTTACAACTGATGATTGGTCCAGTTATGTTCACTCAAAAATTTCAAGTGCTTGATATCCCGAGTAACTTCAGTTTGTTGTTGGGACGACCTTGGATTCACGCTGCGGGAGTTATACCCTCAAGTCTACATCAGATGATCCGTTTTGTCGTGTGTGGCAAGATTATAACTGTCCATTGCGAAAAGGATGCCGAAACTTTCAACAATACTGCAATTCCTTATGTGGAGCCAGAAGTAAAAGGAGAATCAAGTTACTACTCATTTGAGTTAGTGTCAGTATCTCATGTGCCCGCGGGCACTGTTGTGAGAAAGCCTCACTATTCAAAGGCAGCCCTTATGTCTAGCAAAGTGTTGATCGAGTATGGATTCACTATTGGCAAAGGATTGGGAAAGCTGTCCCAAGGTATCCTCACACCAATTGAGGTGACTAAGAGAAAGAAACGAGAAGGCTTGGGTTACCAGGGCGATCAACAGGATCAAGGTAATCAGAAAAGCCCAAACATCAAAGGAAAGAGTTATCGACGCGTGCTCCCCCCTCCGTTGAAAGATTTCTTCTCTGGACCGCCAAAGTTCCTCCAAGACGAAGAAATAGATATCTATGGCATCATCGACTTATTTGAAGAGAGTTCTGTGGGTACCATTTCCGAAAGCTTTGAAGATGATCCACCTACCGATCCCGCTGTGTAAGGGATGTTTCCGTGCTCTACTTTGTTTTCAGTTGTAATCCATCTAATTCTCCCCTGCGAGGGAATTCCATTTGTTCATTTCATATATTGTAATAATTCGGATCACGAACTTTGGATCCAAAACACTATATGACATTTACTGCATATCAATAAAAGCATTCTCATGTTTTGTTAATAGACGTGCGAAAGTATACCAAACCAGCCCTATGATGATGCTTTGAGGCCTGGGCTTTTGCACAATCTATAGTTTTCAAAATAATTTTTTGGAACAAGGATGTTCAGTGATATGAGGACGAGTTCCCTATGAAATTTTCGAAAATCTAGAATTCGAAAAGTTTTTCATCACATCTTCATGCATTGCATTTCTTATTTTCATATACTGACCATTTTTTTGTTACATCTCAGGCATGACACTTTGCATAACCATAATAGTCATATGCATGGCTTGGATTCATGTCCAAAAAATTCTTACGAACGTGATTATTCTGATCCCGAAAATGAAGAAGATTTCCAGACTATTAAAAGAGAATGGATCCAACATGAAGAATCTAAACCTCCCACGGAAGAGCAAACTGTCGTTATAAATTTGGGCGATTCTGAAAATCCCAAAGAAACAAAAATTGGAGCAAGTCTCTCTCAAACAGATGCTGATCGACTGATCGAACTATTGAAGGAGTATCGGGATGTCTTTGCTTGGTCTTATGCTGACATGCCGGGTCTGGACCCCAACATTGTAGAACACACGTTGCCTCTTGATCCTGCCATTCCACCTAAGAAACAGAAGCTTAGGAGGACGAAGCCAGAATTATCCAAGAAGATTGAAGAAGAAGTCATGAAACTGTTAAAAGTTGATTTCATTGAAGTTACTCATTATGCTGACTGGATTGCTAATGTTGTCCCTGTCATGAAGAAAGATGGGCGAGTTCGAGTATATGTCGATTACCGCGACTTGAACAAAGCAAGTCCCAAAGATGATTTCCCATTACCACATATTGACGTCTTGGTCGACAGCACCGCAGGATTCGAATTATTTTCTTTCATGGATGGTTTCTCCGGCTATAACCAAATCCGAATGAAAGAAGAAGATAAGACTAAAACATCTTTCATCACCCCATGGGGAACATTCTGTTACAAGGTTATGCCCTTCGGCTTGAAGAATGCGGGGGCAACTTATCAAAGAGCCATGGTGACATTATTCCATGACATAATGCATAAAGAGATTGAAGTTTACGTCGATGACATGATCGCTAAATCACGAAGAGGTGAAGACCACATTGAAGTCTTGAAGAAACTGTTTGATCGACTTAGAAAATTCAAGCTAAGGCTTAACCTCGCTAAGTGCATTTTTGGGGCAAAGTCTGGAAAGCTCCTTGGATTTATGGTTAGTAACAAGGGCATCGAGATTGATCCCTCGAAGGTGAAGGCTATTTGCGATTTAAAACCCCCTTCTACTGTTAAAGAAGTTCGAAGCTTGTTGGGAAGATTGAATTATGTTGCAAGATTTATTTTCCAGTTATCTGAAACAACCAAACCATTCTTCAAGCTGTTGAAAAAGAATGCCAAAGTTGAATGGAACGAAGATTGTCAGAAATCCTTTCAGCAATTGAAGCAATATCTTTCACAAGCACCAGTTTTGATACCGCCTGCTTCAGGTATACCTTTGATCTTGTACCTCACCATTCACGATGAGTCTTTAGGAGCTATGTTAGCGCAGAAGAGACCGGAAAATGGAATAGAACGCGCTATTTACTACCTCAGCAAAAAGTTTACTTCTGGTGAAGCTCAATACCCAAAAGTTGAGAAAACATGTGTAGCCTTAATTTGGGTATTACACAGATTACGGCAATACACTCTTCACCATCGCATCCTACTTGTGAATGAAAATGATCCTATCAAGTATCTTTTAGAAAAGCCTGCACTGGTTGGAAGGCTTGCCAAGTGGCAAATATTGCTCTCTAAGTTTGATATCCAGAGCATGTCTCAGAAGTCCGTCAAAGGGCGAGCCATAGCTGATATGTTGGCTGAAAATCCCTTAAAGTCAAATGACTGGGATGAAATTGATGAAAGAATCCATCTGGTGTCACAAGACAAGTGGGTCATGTATTTTGATGGAGCCGTTAACCTCTCCGGTTCAGGTACTAGAGCAGTCTTAATATCCCCATCAGGTCAGCATTATCCAGTAGCCGTAAAGTTGGTATTTCCTTGTACCAATAACATTTCAGAATATGAAGCTTGCATCCTCGGTCTCCAATTAGCCATCGATATGAAGGTTAAGAGATTACAAGTTTATGGTGATTCCGCACTTATCATTCTCCAAACAGGAGGTGAATGGCAAACTCGTGATTCGAAACCGATTCCTTATCATGAGTATCTTAAAGACTTGGTGGAAGAATTCGAAGAGATCTCATTTGATTATTTGCCAAGATCTCATAATCAATTTGCTGATGCCTTGGCAACATTATCCTCGATGTTGCAAGTCACCGATGGTTTGAATATTGATCCTTTGCAAATCGATGTCTTAAAAGAGCCTTCGTATTGCATGGTTATAGAAGAAGAACTCGATGATTAACCATGGTACTATGACATCATGAATTACCTTCGAGAAGGAAAATTTCCCCAAGAAAGTCAAGCTACGGATCGAAAATACTTGGCTAAGTTAGCTTCCAAATTCTTTCTTAGTGAAGGTGCTTTGTACAAGAGATCTTTTGATTCGGTCTTGTTGAAGTGTGTAGATACCAAAGAGGCCAATTTATTAATGAAGGAGATACATGAAGGAGAATGTGGTCCTCATATGAATGGCCATCTTCTAGCAAGGAAGATCATGAGGCTAGGTTATTATTAGTTAACCATGGAAGCCGACTGCATTCAACATGTTAGATGTTGTTATCAATGTCAAATTTATGGAGACAAAATCAATGCTCCCCCAAATGAATTACATCAAATGTCCGAGGCATGGCCCTTTTCAATGTGGGGGATTAACATTATCGGACCAATTAATCCTAAGGCATCAAATGGACACCGTTTCATTCTAGTGGCTACTGATTATTTCACCAAATGGATCGAAGCCAATTCTTATGCTCACGTCACTGCGAGAAGTGTGGCAAAATTTATTCGTCGAGACATTATTGCTCGATATGGGGTTCCAGAAGCAATTATCACGAATAATGGGTCAAACCTGAATAACAAAGTAGTGGATGAACTACTCAATAAGTTTCACATTCGTCACTTGAATTCTTCTCCTTACCGCCCACAAATGAATGAAGCTGTTGAGGCGGCAAACAAGAATGTAAAGAAGATTCTGTCCAAGACGGCAGAGAATTATCGAGATTGGCATGATCGATTGCCGTACGCGTTAATGGCTTATCGAACTTCTATTCGTACTTCGACTGGGGCAACACCATTCTCATTAGTATATGGAATGGAAGCAGTTTTACCTGTGGAAGTGGAAATTCCTTCATTAAGAGTACTTTCGCAAATAAAGCTTTCCGAAGCAGAATGGATTCAACAAAGATTTGAACAGCTTAATATGATTGATGAAAAAAGGGTAAAAGCCCTGTGCCATAGACAAAGCTACCAAAAGCGAGTGGCTAAGTCATTCAACCATAAAGTTCGACCCAGGCATTTTGAAATCAATGACCTGGTTTTGAGGAAAGTCTTACATATTATTCCAGATCGTGGAAAGTTCACCCCCAATTATGAAGGGCCGTATGTCATCAAGAAAGTGTTGCCTGGTGGAGCATTAATTCTTGTAGAAATGGATGGCCGAGAGTTGCCAAAACCTGTGAATGCTGATGCTGTCAAGAAATATTTTCCCTGAATAAAAAGCTTTGAGCTACTTTTGGATTGAATCCAAGCCACTTTAGGACATTTGTATCATGCATCTCATGCATACATGGCATTTTTGCATACTTGTTCATTTTGCAGGTACTCAGCTATTCCCCAGGGAGGCTATTCCAAACCTCAAGGAATCAACCTCAAGCAAGTAGCTACATCAAATCAATCTTCTCCCTAGAGCTTAGGAAGTAGATCCTATTTGTGAGGACCTTTTTTGTTCAAAAGGTTTTTCAAGTTTTTTTTTTAAAAAAAAAATTTCAAAAATTTATCAAAATTCCCCACAGACGGGAGATTTAACCAAATGATCCTTTGAAAAAAAAAAGGGGCTTTCTCAAAAATGCCAAATGGAAATGCCTAGGATGATAAAAGGCAAACTTTTGATTAAACACGTCCCTATACACGTTTTGAGAAAATGGAGCAAAAAAACCATGTCGTAGGACGTAGGGTTCGTTCACATTGAATACGTGGATTGAAATGATAAAAGGCATTTCATTTCTCTATCCTAAACACTCATGTTATCCTTTGCTAGCCACTTTGAGCCAAATAAGGAGAATTCTCAAAATACCCCTGTCAAGAACCACCCCACATTTGGGCAAAATAAGAAGTTATGGTTGATTATTTTTGGAGCAAAAAGATTAAGAAAGATTTTATTGCTTTCACTTGCATCAACCTTCTTGTGGTAATTTCAGATAGATCTTTATGGAAGCTCGAAACATCCCAAAGTGAAGAAGAGCATTCTTTCCTCTATCCCAAACACAATTATCCTTTGCTTAGCCAAATTAAGCCTTAAGCATGTTCATTTCAAAACCCAAAGTGTTGATTATCTCCCCACATTGGGGCAATGCATATGATTTATCAAGGAAATTTAGAGAAATTGGTGAATATGTATAAAGTGTCTCGAGAGTCCAAAGAGCTCAAAAGATAAATATTAGGGGACATGAAAAAGCAGTGTGCCTGGTAAAAGCAAGGCCGATGCCCATGAAAAAATGTATCAAAGTCAAAAGCAAAAGCAAAAGCAAGAAAAAGCAATATGCTTATGATAAAAGCAAAATTCCCATTGCAAAAGATGCTTAAAAAGAGCAAAGCTCTTATATTGCAAGAAAAATAGACTCTCGAGACAATTTGGTTTTCAAGAATCAAATGATGGCAGATTTGAATGATTTGATAATAATGCCAAGATAATCATCATTCTTCTTTCAAACCCCTTCTATCAAATTTCAAGCCTTTTGAGCCCAACCCGAACCGACATTACAACCCTCTCCGAAGTCTCTTCCGATTGGGATGGTTTGAGTTAATGTAAAGATTTCACAAAGAAACTGCCGCTAGAAGGAGTGGAAGTAATTCTATCTTGTCTTATCTTCAAGGTTCTTGACTTGTAAACCCGCTGAAGATATTGATGGTATATTTCTATTTTTGGCCTCAAAGCAAATACCCTTTGTATAAGCCCATAACCAAACCTATATTACGGTCCTTTCGAAAGACCTTTCTGATCAACCAATTTGTATTCAATGTGAATATTTCCGAAAACCTTTGACATGGGTTCGTGAGGCATCACCAGTGAGAATTAAATAGCTTTCCCACATCGATGAATGGGAATCAAAGCCTTTATGAGAGCCAGTGTGAAAGACCTTTTTGATTAGGTTATTTCCAATTTGGCATTTTTATCTAACCTCTTTAGATGGTTATTCAAAGATCATTTTGTTAAAATTTCCTCTTAAGGATTTTGATAATCAGTGCCTTTCACCAAAAGTTGAAAAATTCCGTTTGATTTGTTGTTAAACAATCTCGGAACTTTTTTCAAAATATCTTTCCCCAGTGGATCGGTTTTTGGTTAGCCTAAATCATACCCTTGGTTTTTGGTTATCCTAAACCATAACTTTCATCTTCGGTTTTTGATCATCCTAAACCATAACTTTCATTGTCGGTTTTTGGTCAGCCTAAACCATAACCCCTTACATTAGATTCCTGGTCATCCTTAAACCTTACATTAGGTTCCTGGTCATCCTTAAACCTTACATTAGGTTCCTGGTCATCCTTAAACCTTACCTTTGGTTTCTGGTCATCCTTAAACCTTACATTAGGTTCCTGGTCATCCTTAAACCTTACCTTTGGTTCTTGGTCATCCTTAAACCTTACATTAGGTTCCTGGTCATCCTTAAACCTTACATTAGGTTCCTGGTTATCCTTAAACCTTACACTAGGTTCTAGGTCATCCTTAAACCTTGTCCTTTGGTTGTTGGTTCTCCTTAAACCATAGGTTTCCTACAAAATCATTTCTCTTTCTTTTCTTCCTTCATTCCACCCCATGAGAGAGAGAAGAACACGTGAATAATCTGACAATCCAATGGTAAGTGCTTCAGGTAAGACTCTGATCAAATGTCTTTGTCTTTATTTTCTTTCATTTTCCAAATGGAGTCGACTAAAAATTTGCAGGTGCCAATTGGTCTTTAAGCGGAACCTCTTCGAACTCCCACTCAAAGAGGGGCAGCTGTTGACACCTAATTTTTAGCCGACACGTCATTAAAAATAGAAAATTCGAGATTATGGTTTCCGATCGCGACGGAGCCTGTTTCTTGAACAAAAAGTGTCATTTTTTTAATTCTGTCTGTTGGCCTAGCTTTTGTAAGCGATTTTCTATTCATTCCATGCAAAAACCCGAAAAGTCAAATGGTTTACTTTTGCGTTGACTTTTTGGTCAACCCTTTGACCAAAAGTCAACCTCAGGTCAAATTGGGGATTTTCTCATAAAAAGATTCCTTTCAAGTCCAATTTCACTTTAGAAGTGGAAATTTCAGAAAAATTCAAAGATTTGATCATAAAATCAAGCTCCTAGTGAAAAGTCAACTAGGGTTTGACTTTTGGTCAAACCTTTGATCAAAAAAATTGAAAAATAAAAAAATCCAAAAATCATTTTATTTTGCATTCAATTTACCTTTGGCATTTGAAATTTTACAAAAATCGATTTAGAATCAACTTTTTCCCAAATTGCGGAATTTGATTCAAATCGGCCAAAAATGAAATTACTTCATTTCTAGTCATTTTTTAGGTTAGTTTTCTTCACGGCATTTGATCTAGAGGTCATCTTATATTCAATTTTTGAACCAATTTTGTAATTCCAAGACAAACACAAAAACCCCCAATTTTGGCCATAATCAGTGGTTTTGATCGATTCTTCATGATGTGCGCAATTGAGGCATGAATGAGCCTAATTTCTTATATGAAATCCAAATTCAAAATCAATTTTGAAAGATTCACATGAATTTGAGTCAATTTGATCAATTTAGTGATCCAATGATAAAAAAGTCTAAGAGTAATTGGTCTAATTAGTGCAATTCAACTTGACCCACTCTTGACTAATATTCAATTTGATGAATTGAGACTCAATTTGGTTAATTGGACTTCAATTAAATTTGTTAGTTAAGCTTAGCCATGCAATTTCCCAAATTCAAGATCAATTGAGACAAACAAGTCAAATTGAGTCAATTTGTGCATGAATTACAAATCGATCCAATCCGATTTGATCCAACTCAGTATTAATGGAGTCAATTAATCATGATAGAGATCAAATTGTGCAAAATTGGAATTAAGGGTTGAACTAATTCAATCAAGCCAAATTCAAGGCTAACCGGCTCTACCCGGTTTGATTCAAATTGAACCAATCCGATCGGACTGGCCATTTTCGGTCGAAAATTTCGACGATCGACAATCCGTTCAGACCAACCAAGGCCGGCCACATCCTCTTGAGCACGAAAATGATAAAAATGCCCTTAATTGAGAATTACAAAAAATGCCCCTAAGAGAAATGACAAAAATGCCCTTCTTCAAGAATTAAGCAAATTGATTAGGGGATAAGCAAATCAATCATGGCCATTCATTTAGAATTGATCATGTCCATCTATGATGCCATGTCACCAATCTTTAGCCTTTAAGGAATATTCTTAATCATTAAGGATGCATTTTGGGCCATTGGATTAATCAAAGGGGTAGAATTCAAAGTTGAGGGAAGTATATAGTGTTTTTCCCTCCAAAAATTAGGGGGGGCTCGCTTTCATTTTTCAGATCTGGTTTCTCTCTCCTCTCTCTCTCTCTCTCTCTCTCTCTCTCTCTCTCTCTCTCTCTCTCTCTCTTCCTCTCATGCCATCTCTCTCTCTCTCGAGCTCTCTCTCGGCGGTAGCCATTCCGCCTCCTCGCCGGCCACTTTCCGGCGAGTTGCCGCCCCACCGTCGTCCCCCACGGTGGTCCAAGACCAGTCGCAAGTCCAGCTGGCTTCGCTGGTGGCCGGAGCTCCTCCCTCCGGTGGCTTCTTCCTCTCGGCAACATCACCGGCGCTGCTGCCGGTGATGTGATCAGCCGGTTCAAGCGGCTGAACCGGCTGATCGGCCTCCTTCTCCGGCGATCCAGAGCATCCAACAGCATTCCTCGACGTTTTCACGTCGCTGTAGTGGCCGGCTTCTCGTTAAACGGCCACCGGATCGCATCCTTGATTTGATGTTTTGCTGATTAGTCTATTCGTGAGAAAACGAATCAATTCTCACAATATTTCGTACACTTTATTGTCATAGGTTGGCCGAGTTTTCCGAGACTTCTCCGTGTCATTTCTGATCTGAATACGGAGTCCGGATCGCTCGATCGAGCATTGGAGCATTGTTAAACAAGGTAAGAACACTTGAACATGATTCTGTAAATTCGTGTCCAGTAAAACCTGCTTGTTTGAGATGCTGATTTGAGCTTATCAATGTCAAAATCTGGCGAAGTGATGAACCATAGAATCGTAGAGCTTGTCTTAAGCTTCGATTTGATATATTATACGCCTCGATCGGACTTGATTTGCTATGTCAAAACACTTTTAGAAGTTAGGATCAGAATCTGAAACATATTGTTCAAGTCTGTTCTGATATCTTCCTAATTGACGTTGTATTGTTTGATGATTTTTATGATTTTTTACGATCATTTTTTGGAAAAACTTCCTTCATGAAAGTTGTAGAGCACATCTTGATCTGTTCACCATAAAATTTTCACAAAATTCTGAGCATATTAGCCTCGTACGATCTGCAACGTCATACACATATGAATCTGGTGACAGACTAGTTTCAGACTGACCTTCGTGTGTTCTTCGATTTGTATAAATTCGTGTGTTCAAAATATGAAAAACTTTTCTTCACAAAAGTTCATCCTGAGATCGAGATCTTTCTATTAATACTAATCTCATCAAAATCGGAGATCATTTGAAATTTCAAAAGGAATTCTCACGATTTGATCAGTATCTGTGTCCAGATCTGATTTTCATTCCTTTGGAGTTCAAAAGATGTTTCTCCGAATTTGATAAAGTTAGAGTCCTTTTTTGCAAAAAATAAAAATTACAAAGTTGCTCATTGGGGTCTCATTATGTTAACTGGAAATTTTGAGGACCTAATAGCAATTTTTGGAGGGTCAATTTGTTTAAAATCTCATGAAAGGTCTTTTCGGGTTAAAACTTCATTTGCAGTTGAGTCCCTCATGAAAATTGAATTTTATAAAAATTTGGAGGGTTTTTTAGCAAAAACTCAAAACATGAAAGTTGTTGCATACGAGGAATCCTAACTGCACGAAAATTTTCACGTATTTTGAAGTCCCGGAGACAATCAAACACCTTTTCATGTTATGCCCATGGACAAACAGAGTTTGGTCACACCCATAACTTGGCATACATATTCCATCACAAGGTTTATCAAGAATTGAAGCGTGGTTAGCAGATCGGACTGCAAATTAGGACAACTCACCTGATCTGGAAGTCATAGCCTCGGTCCTTTGGCAGATATGGAAGGCACGGAACCATTTCGTATTTAGAAAACAACGCTCAGATCCAGCTTTTACTGTGGAAACCGCTCTCACAAGTTCGAGAATCATTAGCACTTAGGGCTTGCACAACGCGAAAACCCTCCAAAATCCAACCAGCTCATCCCAGATTTGGTGTCCACCGACACTCGGGACTCTTAAAATAAATATTGATGGAGCCTATACTCCGGGAAGGGAAGAAGGAGTAGTAGCTTGCGTGTGTCGTGATCACCAGGGAAGGCTTGTTGATGGATTCTCTTCTCTTGTCCGTGCGGCTTCCTCCCTACAAGTGGAAACACATACTTTATTACAAACCCTAAAATTTCTACTCTAGCGTGAGAGAGAAAAGGAGAATCTAGTATTGGAGTCGGATAATCTTACTTTGGTCAATGCCTTGCACAGTCCCTGTCAGACACCTTGGGAGGTCAGAGCTCTCTTGTCCAAATGTGTTGCTTTGTTAGAGTGTTTTCCTCATATTCGAATCCAACACTATAGAAGGGAGGCAAATTTTATTGCGGACTGGGCCGCTAAAGCCCACGGACGCAATTCCCTACCTTCAAATTGGGTTGCTTCGCCTCCCCAAACTCTTTTAGACCTTTTGTGTACTGATGCCCATTTAATGGGTATTCTTGGTTCTCCTACTTAAACGAAATGCAGCCTTATTTCGACCAAAAAAAACCAACCTACAACTTTTATTGATTTAATTACCTAATTGGTCATGAAAAATATTGGACCCATGCCATAGGTGCACCAAATTGGATTTTTCCTAAGCTAAATTGGACAATTTTCATGCAATTTCTAGTCAAAATTTGCAAATTAATCGAAATTGAATTCAATTAAACTTGTGAAATGCTTATTGAACCAATTGCCCATGCTTATAGTGACCTATTACATTCAAATCAACATTGAAATGGATGCGTGACCTTCATGTCAAAATTAAATTGAAGGCCAATGTTGAAATTGAACCTCAATTCATCAAATTAAACCTTAGTACTAAATGGGTCATCTTGAATTTCATCAATTGGGCATTAATAATCCCTAATCCCCAAATTCAAGTGAGCTAAATGGGTAAAATTGAAGAGTTCTCAAGTGAATTTCACAAAATTAACCCCGGATTCGTGTTTATCTCACAAAAAATGAGTCAAATGAAACCAATCATTCGTGAATTGTGAACAATTGATTCAAACCCATAATTAGGGCTAAAATTGGGGGTTTTCATTTCAAAGTGCCGATTCACAAAATTGGTCACATGAGTGATCTTATGACGACTTTTGGATCAAATGTCGTAAAAGGAACTAAGCTAAAATACGAACAAAATGAAAGTAATTTTGTTTTTGGTCGATTCCAAACTTTTTTCTGCAAATTGGGAAAAAGTAGGTTTTTAATCAATTTTTGCAAAATTTCAAATGCCAAAGTCAAATTGAATGTAAAATAGGATGATTTGGGATTTTTGTATTTTTTGATTTTTTGGTCAAAGGTTTGACCAAAAGTCAAACCCTAGTTGACTTTTCACTGGGAGTTTAATTTCATGATCAAATCTTTAAATTTTTCTGGAATTTTCACTTTTAAAGTGAAATGAAACTTGAAAGGAATCTTTTTATGCAAAAAGCCTCAATTTGACCCAAGGTTGACCATAAAGGTCAACTCAAAAGTCAACCATTTGACTTTTCGGGTTTTTACATGAAATGAATGGTAAATCATCTACAGAAACTAAGCCAACAAACGTAATTAAAAAATTAACACTTTTTGTTCAAGAAATGGGTTCCGTTACGATCCAAAACTCTAATCTCGAGTTTTCTATTTTTTAATGATGCGTCGACTAAAATTAGAACCTTACTTTAGGAGTTAATGATATGAGTCATCATTTTTGTAAATGCAAATAGTTACTCTTTATCGTTAACCACTAATCCATCAACATTAGATCATTAAGTGGGTGGGATGATCGAAATGCATGTAAAACAAATGCCGATCTCGAGGCCCGCGTTTGATTAGTGAATTTGCTTGTATCATTGTATTGCTTTGGTTGTTCCTTTGTGTATTGTTTGTAGTGAATGCATTTTGTGAATGTAAAAACCGACACCCGAAAGGCGATTCATGGAGGAGGCAACCCCAAAATCATTGAAGAAGTTAGCGATAGACCGATGTCCAATCCGATTTCAATTTGTACCTAATTCATTTTACCGTACCATGTCTCGGGATTTCGTAACTGTGTTATAAATAAACGTCCGACGAGTTGCGGGTTTACTTTTATCGCACTTAGAATAGTTTGTCATTTTAATACCTTGGTTGTTTACTTTACTAAATGCTTTTCAATATAATTGCTTGTTTCTTTCTTTCTTTTCTAGACAGGATTAGTTTAGAATCTTAAATGAAAACATAAAAATGAGATGCATGATCACCTAGTAGACTAAGACTTTGGCATGAAAAATGATAACAAATGCATGATAACTTAGATAACGACCATGATAAGTTTAGCATAACGAAAGGGCGTTAATGGAAATATTAACCTAAGCTAGTCCCCGAACCCATGATTTCTGGTTTTCGTAGAAACCAAAACGAAACTCCCGCGTTTCGATTGGATATTCTAGTCAACCCCCGACTTAAGCTAGTGGCGACTCATAAAAAAGATAAAATCAATCCGCTATCACGCAAGGTATAGATTTAGGGAAAATCCACGTTCATGATCAATGGATTATATGGATGACCAAAGGATTGATGTTTTGGTAAGCCGTCTTTTATGATGTACCATACGGACTGTTTCATGAACACTTACCTCTAAATCTGTTTCATCAAGTTCAGCCCTCGAGAAGTAGGTTGCGATAGTCCCAAACACAAATATGAAAAGGAATAGCCATAGATAATAACTAGAACTTTTCCTGTTTTCAAACAAAATCCTCTGCAAGAACAACATAACAACGCACGGGTAAACATATAATGAAGAATCATTCTCTTATATCTTATCTTGCTACTCAACTCCCAGCAAGCCAGACACCTTCCCTAGTCCTAGCAGCCATTGACTTTTTTGTCACTTTGAAGGTGTAATGCTAACCTATCCTCCAAGATCTATTTATAGATACATTATATTAGGCATCCCCTTCTTATCCATTTGCAACTTAGAAAAATCATACAAATCAGTTGCTCAATCTCGTCAACAGCACTAGGAGGGAGGGAGAGAGAGAGAGAGAGAGAGAGAGAGAGAGAGAGAGAGAGAGAGAGAGAGAGAGAGAGAGAGAGAGAGAGAGAGAGAGAGAGAGGCCCTAGCTTAGAACTAAACTAACAACAATAGTGTCGGCAGCACTAGCAGACCAAGAGTAAGCTATGGGATCAACCAACAACAATTGCATCGACGGTATTAGGAGACCAAGAGTAGCCTTAGCCTAGAACTAAACGCCAATCTCGCAATCACCAAAACATCACGCGCGCAAATTTCAACATATAAAGAGAGAGAAAAATCTAAGTGACGTTGTCGCTGCTAATGGTCGCTAAGCCATGGCCCGCGGCAATGAGTCTGTCACGAAGAGACCGAAACAAGATGCATCGTTGCCGAGAAGATCGAGAATGATAGAGATGAGAACTGAGATGGTAAAGGAAAATTGGGGACAGGGAAGACTGGAAGAACGAAGAAGAAGAACAACAACAAATTAGAGATTTTAATTTATGTTTTAGGGATCCTGGTTCCATTTCCTATAGGAACAGGGAATTGGCAGTTCCTAAAAATGGGGAACTGGGACCAAACCCTCTCTCCATGGAACCGAGAACTGGACTAAACCCACCGGTTCAATTCTCGGTTCTACCTTGGAACCATACTCACCTATTGTACAAGGTTTAAGTGTTGATAATGACATTGAGACCACACAACTTGATATTAGTGATGATGCAAGATTTACTAATGATGATATAGAAGGTAATGTAGGTGAAAAGATTATTGAATCAATTAAGACTCGAAGCCATAAAAGAGTGGCATAGAATTCAGTGGGCATGCTCAAGGAAGAAAAGAAAAGAATTTGACTACATCTGCTAAGCTAACAATCTTTGCATTACTAATTTGTAATTTATTTGCACTACTTACTCACAGTGTTGAGGATCTATTGATGCTACTATCGCGACCTATCCCTCGAGGGCCGAACTCGATGAGGTGGGTTTAGAGATAAGTGTTCATGAGATGGATCATATGACACATAAAAAAATGATTTTATTGAAGTATAAATCTTTTGACTATCTATATGATCCATTGATTATAAACGTGGATCTTCCCTAAATTCATATCTCGCGTGACAGCGAATCGATTTTATCTTTTTTTTTAGGAGTCGCCACTAGCCTAGGTCGGGGTCGGCTAGAATACCCAACAGAAACGCGGGAATTTTATTTCGGTTTCTACGAAAATCGGAGATCAAAGGTTCGGGGACTAGCTTACGTTAATATTTCTATTAACGCCATTTCGGTACCACTAAACTTAACATGGTTGTTATCTAAATTGTCATGTATTTGTTCTTTACCATTTTCATATTTAAAGTCTTAGTCCACTAGGTGATCATGCATCTTGTTTTTGTATTTTCATTTAAGATTCTAAACTAATCCTATCTTGATCTAGAAAAAGAAAGAAATAATCAATTGTATTGAAAGACATTTCGTAAAGTAAACACTCGAAGTATTAAAAAGACGAGTTAATTCTAAGTGCGAAAAAAATAAAAAACCCGCAACTCGTCGGTTGTTTATGACAATACAAATTGAAAACCCGAGACATGATCGGGGATGAATGAATTGAATACAAATTGAAACCGGATCGGACATCGGTTTATCGCCATCATCCAATGAATACAAATTGAAACCGGATTGGACATCGGTCAATCATCTTGGCCCTTTACCATTTTGGATCATCTCCCATGGACCGCCTCTCGGGTATCGGTGTTTACATTGATAACATACATTCATGACAAACAATGCACAAAAGAACAACCAAAGGAAAACAATGGTGCTAACAATTCACTAATCAAACACGGGCCTCGGGATCGGCTTTTTTTTTCATGCATTTCGATTCACCACCCACCTAATCATCTAACATTGTTTGATTAATGGTTAACGAAAATAGTCTACCATTTGTATTCATAAAACGGCAACTCATATCAATTAACTCTTAAAGTCGGGTTCTAAATGACCATAACGGGCTACCCGCCGAACATGCACCGGACCTAACATTCATCTAACAAACACATGCATAACAATGAAATAAGCATGCATTCAGGCCCATGGGCCTTATTTCGAAGCCAATCAAATAATGGGAAGTGGGCTTCATAAGGAGACCACTTATTCAGTTACTATATAATTCGGATTGCTTATGTTCAAATGTGATTAACTACCCTAATGATGTCCAAATGAAATAATTCAGGTGTCATTAGAAAGCTTATAAAATGAGAATCAAAAGTCAAGAAAACCATTTTTTCTAAATCCGAGCCGATTTTCCCGAAAATATCAAATTTAATCTCAATGACAGGCTGGACTCGGTTCTGTTATGGATTTCAAAATAATGGCGGGAAAAATAACAAACCTTATCAAAACCACGTGAAAATTTTTGTGCAGTTAGGATTCCTCGTGTGTAACAACTTTCATGTTTTGAGTTTTTTCTAAAAAGTCCTCCTAATTTTTATAGAATTCGGTATTTGAGAAGGACTCAATTGCAAATCAAATTTTAACCCGTGAAGACCTTTTATGAAATTTTAAGCAAATTGACCCTCCAAAAATTGCTATTAGGCCCTCAAAATTTCCAGTCAACATAATGAAACCCTAATTAACAACTTTGTAATTTTGATTTTTGCAAAAAAAGACTCTAACTTTATCAAATTCGGAGAAACATCTTTTGAACTCCAAAGGAATGAAAATCATATCTGGACACAGATACTGATCAGATTGTGAAAATTCCTTTTGAAAATTCAAATTACCTTCGATTTTGATGAAATTAGTATCAATAGAAAGATCTCGATCTCAGTGTAAACTTTTATGAAGAAAACTTTTTCATATTTCGAACACACGAATTTATGAAAATCGAAGAACACACGAAGGTCAGTCTGAAACTAGTCTGTTACCAGATTCATGCATACATGACGTTGCAAATCGTACAATGCTAACATGCTTGGAATTTTATGAAAATTTTATGATGAACATATCAAGATGTGCTCTACAACTTTCATGAAGAAAGTTTTTTCAAAAAAATGATCGTATAAAATCATAAAAAATCATCAAATAGTACAACATCAATCAGGAAAATATCAGAACAGACTTAAACATCATATTCTAGATTCTGATCCTAACTTCTAAAAGTGGTTTGACATAGCAATATATCAAATCGAAGCTTAAAACGCGTTTTACGATTCTTTAGTTCATCACTTCGCAAGATTTCGACATTAACAAGCTCAAATCAGCATTTCAAATATGCAGGTTTTCCAGGTTACGAATTTACAGAATCACATTCAAGTGTACTTACCTTGTTTAACGATGCTCCGACGCGCAACCGAGCGATCCGGCCTCCGTATTCAGATCAAGAACAGCACGGAGAAGTCTCGAAAAGTTGGCCAACCTATGATAATAGATTGCACAAACTATAGTGAGAATCGATCCATTTTTGCACTAATGAACTAGTAATGGAGAATCAAATAAAAAAAAACATGATCCGGCGACTGTTCAATGATCAAACAGCCACTACAGCCGCACGAATACACCGAGGAACGTTGCTGGAGGTTCGGGATCGCCAAGGGAGACGCCGATCAGCCGGTTCAGCCGCTTGAACCGGCTGATCACATCACCGGCAGCAGCGCCGGTGATGTTGCCAAGAAGAAGATCAGGCCAGAACAGCAAGTTCCAGCCACCAGCGAAGATAGCCGGTCTTACGACCAGCCTTTGTGCCGCTGTGGGGACGACAATGGAGCGGTGGCTCGCCAGAAAACAGCCGGCGATGAGGCAGAAGGCGGGCGGCCGAGAGAGAACACAAGAGAGAGAGAGAGAGAGAGAGAGAGAGAGAGAGAGAGAGAATTCAGATCTGAAAATGAGTGTCCCCCCAAATTTTGGAGGGAAAAAACACTATATACCCCCCTCAACTTTGAATCTTAGCCCTTAGATTAATCCAATGGCCCAAAATGCATTTTTAATGATTAAAAATATTCTTTAAGGGCTAAGGATTAGTGACATGGCATCATGGATGGACGTGATCAATTCTAAATGAATGGCCACAATTGATTTGCTTATCCCCTAATTAATTTGTTTAATTCTTGAAGGACATTTTAGTAATTTCTCTTAGGGGCATTTTCGTAATTTTCAATTATGGGCATTTTTGTCATTTTTGGGCTCAAAAGGAGGTGACTGGCCTAGATTAGTCAGAATAGATCGTCGATCGCCGGATTTTCGACTGGAAAATGGCCAGTCCGATCAGACCGTTTGAATTTGAATCAAACCGGATTGAGCCGATTAGTCTCGAATTTGGCCTGATTGAACTGGTTCAATCCTTGATTTCTTTTGTTCCAATTTGGTACAATTTGATCTCTATCATGATTAATTGACCCCATTAATATCGAATTCAATCAAATTGGATTGAACCGATTTGAAATTCATACACAAATTGATCCAATTTAACTTGTTTGTCTCAATTGCTCTTGAATTTGGGTAATTGCTTGGCCAAGCTAGACTAACAAATTTAATTGAAGTCCAATTAACCAAATTGAGTCTCAATTCATCAAATTGAATATTAGTCTAGAGTGGGTCAAGTTGAATTGCACTGATTAGATCAATTACCCTTAGACTTCTTAATCATTGGATCACTAAATTGATCAAATTGACTCAAATTCATGTGAATCTTCCAAAATTGATTTTGAATTTGGATTTCATATAAGAAACTAGGCTCATTCGTGTCTCAATTGCGCACATCATGAAGAATCGATCCAAATCACTAATTAGGGCTAAAATTGGGGATTTTTGTGTTTGGCTTGGAATTACAAAATTGGTTCCAAAATTGAATATAAGATGACCTCTAGATCAAATGTCGTGAAAAAAGCTAGTCTAAAAAATGACTAGAAATGAAGTAATTTCATTTTTGGCCGATTTGAACCAAATTCCGTAAATTGGGAAAAAGTTGTTTCTAAATCGATTTTTGTAAAATTTCGAATGCTTAAATTGAATGTAAAATAAGATGATTTCTGGATTTTTGTATTTTTCAATTTTTTTGGTCAAAGGTTTGACCAAAAGTCAAACTCTAGTTGATTTTTCACTAGGAGTTTGATTTTATGATCAAATCTCTGAATTTTTCTGAAATTTCCACTTCTAAAGTGAAATTGGATTTGAAAAGAATCTTTTTATGCGAAAAGCCTCAATTTGACCCGGAGTTGACTTTTTGTCAAATGGTTGACCAAAAAGTCAACTCGAAAGTCAACTATTTGACTTTTCGGGTTTTTACATGAAATGAATAGAAAATTGCTTACAGAAGCTAGGCCAACAGACAGAATTAAAAAACGACACTTTTTGTTTAAGAAACGGGCTCCGTCGTTATCGGAAACCATAATCTCGAATTTTCTATTTTTAATAACGCGTCGGCTAAAAATTAGGTATCAACAGCTACATTATTATAATGTGAGACCTATTTGCACTACTTACTTATACTCTATTTGAACTACTAGTGATGATGATGAGGGTAATGTTTCAAATGATAATGCATCTTCTAATATGGTATGTATACTTGATCAAATAGCCATAAGTTTAGGAAATATTTAAGGATGTTTGTAATTTTTAAAGATAATGAAGTTCTTTCCTCGGGCATACGTTACCACGCTTATCGCAATAAATGGACTCTCTTTTTAATTGAGAAAGAGTCAACTTTGATGTGAATTTTTTCCATTCAATTTTTTTAGCAAAAAAAAGAGATGATATTTTTTATTTATTTATAAATTTTTAATACATATCTTGTACATTGTTGTCAACCTTAAAATTGTAAAAGTTGCAGACATTGTTTTTTCCAATTTTAAACAAATTTAAATTAAAAAGCTTATATTGATAATCATAAGGGACTTTTCAAATGTGTTTCCACCAAACGGATTTTCTCTTAAATTTGCTTCCCAAAGGACAATTAACCAAACAATATTTACTTTTTGTGAAAACCTTTAAAGTCTTTCCCCAAAAGCGCAGCAAATGCAGCCTACATCACTTCGAAAGAAGAAAAAGCTCATCTGAATATGAATACCAACCCTCTGCCAAACCATACGAAGGGCGATGTAGATATGATGTAATTGGTTGAAAAGTATGAACATGAACTAAGGATCAATAAATTGGATCTTACTCAGCCAGTCCTCTTATTCGCAAGGTATGCGCTCTTGAGATACGATCGATGATCACCTAAAGAAAGAAATTAAGAGAATGAATATTCGATATTATTCAAAAGGCAAAAAAAGATTATGAGATCTGAATGGCCATGCTTCTAGTGATTGAATACACTTTGATGAAGTTGCTAATAACCACTCTACCTCAGCCATTCATTTATTGGTTAGATAAGCAAGTGTCATGCAAGTTCAAAGGAAACTTTGGGATAATATTAAAAAAATTTCCAAACATATGCACTTATGCCAATTCAATCTTAAACATTTTAATTCGGCCAATTTACTCCTAAATCTTTTGACAATTTGTTAATATAATCCATCCTGTCAATTTTGGTTAAAAATTGCTGACATGGATGCTAGCTGTCTTAAGTTGCACGGCCAGCATTGACGTAAACAAATTTTGTAATTTAAAAATATTATTTCTGATTTTTTTATTTTTTCCATCTTTTCTTTTCTTTTCTTTTCGTTCTTTTTAATTTTTTAAATGTGGCCGACGAGGGTGTCGTAGCCCTCGCAGAATGGGGTGAGGGCATGCCGGCCCTCACTTGTGGCCAAGGACCTCTATGGACTGGCAAGGGAAATAAGAGAAAAAGAAGAAGTAAAAACAAAAAATAATCAAAAAATAATTAAAAATTATTCAAGTCAGCGATGGTCGTCCATACCACATAAGACGACTGGCATCCATATCAGTGATTTCCAATTAAAATTAGCTAGATAGACTACATTGGCAAATCATCAAAAGGTTCATGACTAAATTAGTCAAATTATAAAGGTTTTAGATTGAATTGGCACAACTACAGTATATTTAAAACTTTTTTACTAATTTCCCTGGCAAATTTGCAACCTTGCTGAAGTTGGAGGGATGACAATATCAGCAAGATACTTTCAATAGAAAATTTTGAAAAAAAAAAGAGGCAAGCCACCATTAACTTTTACATTTGAAGGAATGTACCTAGGAAGCCTATGGGAAAAATAAAAGCAACTGAATTTTTTAAGGTAATTAAGTTGATCGAGGACAATATAGCGGGTCAATTGAAAATGATGTCCGCTCAGATTTTCCTCTTAAAATTAGTTCTAGCCTCCAAGAAGCACCGGAATGCCCTGATCAACGTTCCACATGAAGCCCATGTACAAGAGGATATTCCTACTGAACGTTTGGAGAATCTTGTAGGATCTGTTCTCCCAACTGCTGAAATCGCTTTTTCTGAAGAGGAGCTTAGTTTTGATTGCACGCGACATAAGAAGGCACTACATTTTATAGTGAGATGTCAAGGGATAAATGTCAGCAAAGTTCTCATCGGCAATGGTTTTGCTCTGAATGTTTGTACGATGACCACTTTGGACCATTTTGGAGTTGACAAATCTCACGTGAGAGACACCGAGATGTTGATGCAAGCCTTTGATGGAACCACCTAAAAATTCATAGGAGAGATAAGTCTAGATGTCGAAATTGATACGTGCAACTCTCATATCACCTTTCACGTGCCAAGTATCCTCAATGCTTTCAACATGTTCTTGAGGAGACCTTAGATTCATTTAGCTGGAGCTATACCTTCAAATCTCCACCAAAGATAAACTTTGTGGTTGACAGTAGAGTGATAACAGTGATTGGAGAAGAAGCATATCCATGTCTACAAACATACCTAACATATCATGTATCGATGCCGATAGAGACACTTCCTCTCAGTTTCTAGACTCTCAAGCTCGTATCCATAGTATGTGCCCCAAAGGGGTCCTTTCCCCCGAAACTGTAACTCTCGACCACCGCTTTGAGGAAAAAGTGCCAAAAAAGTCCTAAACTTTTTGTATTAATGCCAATTTAGTCCTAAACATTTTTTTGTGTCAATTCGATCATAAAATTTTTATATTTGTGCTAATTCGGTCCAAAACCTTTTGTTTTGTGTCAATTTAGTCATTCTAACCAATTTTAGCCGAATTTTGCTGATGTGGACGCCGACCGGCTAGTCACTGGCGCTGACATGGACAACTTTAATAATATTTTAATAAATTTTTGAATTTTTATTTCTTTATTTCTTCTTTTTTCCCCCTCCCCTTCCTCCTTCCTCCAGCCGATAGCCAGATTGGCCAGAGGCCAAAGGCCGGCGAGGAGGTTTGGCTGGCCAGAGGCCGATAAGGTCATGGGCAAGGATCACCCTCGCCGGCCACTGGCGAGACGGCCTCGCGCTAGGTGAGGCCCGACCTCGCCAGATCCGGCAAGGTCAGGCCTCGCCCATGACGAGGCTCGAGCCCTCGTCGGAGGCCACTGGCAAGGGCTCGAGCGTTGCCGACGGCTGAGCGAGGCTTGCCTTCACCATCGTTGGCAAGGGCGAGCCTCGCCAATGGCCGGCGAGGTCGATCTCACCGGCGCCGGCCTTTAGCCTCTGGCCGATCGCCGGTCCGGCGACCGGCTGGAGGAAGGAGGGAGGGGAGAGAAAAAAATAGAAAAAATTCAAAAAAATATTAAAATATTATTAAAGTTGTCCACATCAACATTGGTAACTAGTCGGCTAGCATTCACGTCAGCAAAATTGAGCCAAAATTGATCGAAAGGACTGAATTGGCATAAAGACAAAAGGTTTAGGACCGAATTGACACAAAAAAAAAGTTTAGAACTAAATTGGCACCATTACAAAAGGTTTAGAATTAAATTGACACAAAAAAAAAGGTTTATGACTAAATTGACACAAATATAAAAGGTTTAGGACTTTTTTAGCACTTTTCCCTTGCTTTGATGACCGCCAAGGAGATGATTCGTGAGGAACACGAGCCTAGAACTGGATTGAATTCAAAGGGAATGGTCAATCCAATCAAACCAAGGAAGATGTAGGACCTTCGGCCTAGGTTTCAAGCCAACAAAGGAGGAAAAGAGGGAGATGAAGGAAAACTTGAGAACGAGAACGATGAGGAGAATGATGGGAACAACTGTTGAAGAGGCTAAGCTTATGATTCCGCCACTTTAATTGACTTTTCCAAAGTCTACTCATGTTCAGAACCTAGGAGAGGATAAGGAGGTTGCTGACCAGGCCATTCAAGTCGAGGAAACATCCTCAACGCCATCAACGGGGAAGGGACCATGCTGAATAACCTACCTCCACCCTCAACTAGATCTGCATTCCCTTTGGCACTTATGAGTTGCATGTCGTATCGATTCACCTCGTTTGCCATGAACCCATGGATCTAATATGGGATTGTAAATGGCCTACGTTCTTAATAAATTCTACTTTTAATAAGGGCCAGACCCGTCAAACAGGTGGATGGGGTCGGATTTGGGTTGGTCAAAAATAGTCCAACTCAAATAAATCAATTTAACTCGTTTTGATTCCGTGTAATGCAAATTTAGCGACCCATACCCTATCCATATTGCTAAAACACTTTCGTATTTAATCAAATCCACGAAAACTCATGCCTTAACTAACGTGGAAGTTCGAAGTGTTAGAGCACGGGATCGACTGAGAATGAGAGAGAATGATAATAGAGTTGTAGAAGTGGGTTGGATTTAAATAAGTTGCAAACCCATTTATGACCCATTTATTAAATATAACTAACCTATTTAACACCCATATGCGTTAAGAAATAAGTTTATAACTCATTTTTACGGTCTAATAAGGGCTTTCAACAATTATAAGGAAAGAATTTAGGAAACTTCTTTCACATGGTTTTCCAATAAAAAGTAACACAAATGGCGGCGACTGAATGCACATGAAAATCTCGATCTCGCATACAGGTCAGAAAGTAATTTAATTTCCTTTTGCTTTTTATGAGTCCAAACAAACAATTTAATATCTTATAAATTAACCCCTTGGGTTGCAAAGTTTAAAGAGTCTGGTACTTCTTCCCTAACTCATGTAGTAAATTGCCTCAAATCCTACTTTATATTTAATTTGGACTTCACTATGATCAATAGTAATTTGGACATATAATATCAGCGTCCAGTACTTTAGAGTTCAATTTTTCTTTTCTAGAAAGTACTAATAGAATTATATTATCTTTGGGAATATATTTTGACGGAGTTCGATGTTCTAACATTAAAAACTTATCTCCAACAACTATTATTTAAAATTAATTTGATGATTAGCATGCTAAATGCATGACGCGTTTGAAGCGGTAGCTTAACTAAACAGATTTTATTAGACAATTGAATCAGAGTTTATTTGCATTTTTAATATACTAGCTACATGAACAGGCTTAGGTATACTTAGCATTTTGGTTAAGAAGATTTATATATTTATGTTGCAATCATGTCATATCATTATCGTGTTGCATCAAATTTAAATTTAATTCGAAATAAACACTTGTATAAATCTTGTCATGATTGTAAAATCCAAACAATACATGTTAATTAGACATTTCAAAGCATGTCGTAAATAGATTAAAATGATCAAACTGAAACTGCATGATTATTATTAGCATGTAAATAGAGCAAACCTTTTGAGTGTTGACTACGATTTTAATCAATGCCAATGACATTTAACCACTTGTCTCAAAAACGAATACTTTCAGAAAATCTCAATCTTGAGGCATATTTTTGGTGTCCTCCTAACGAGTATTCTCTCACGAACACTCGTTAAATAAGGTTGATCATTAGGAGAGGCTTAGTCGAGCTGAGCTCGAAAGTTGGGCCTCATGTATTGCACAAGGCACCTATAACATTTTTAATTTACATATAAATGTTTAGACCAGGCCTGGTCAAAGTTATGCATGTTAGCATTCTCGTGTGGGAGCATTGCCGAAGGCCGTCCGTCTGTCTTTCGAGCTTGGACGGGACGTTGGTCTATTGATCACTTCTAAGTATATAATTTACAGTACCTCAATACTCTAACTAATAATTTCAAAGAACACGAAGACGATAAGAAATAAGAAAATTAGAAAATATTTTTGTTTAATTGCTAACGATATACTTGAGATATTTTTTAACTGGAATTTTTTCGCTTAATTCTATTTCTATGCACAGTTGGCTTCACTTCATCTTAGGTACTCAAGTCTAGTAAAAAAAGGAAAAATTATAAATATCATCCTCAATTTGCTATCGACACAAATTATCTTGTTCACATTTCAAAATCGAAAATTACCACTCTCATTTTTTGAATTGGATTTCAAGTTACATCTCCCATCCATAATAAATAATTTATCAAGTTGCTATTTTCTTTTTCTTAATATTGAATATCATTTTGTAAGTATGGATTTCCGATGTGAGTTAATGTGGCTGATTTTTCTTCTTTTGTAATAAGTTTCGCTACAGCACTCACAACTCTAGCTAATTATCAATCCTTTTCAAGTGTGATTTTTATGTTACGTAAGGCCGTGCCAAAGAGCACAATGATTGAATTAGATTCTTTTATTTTATCAATCAAAAACCCTCGTAAAAAAGTAGATAGTTCGTTTTAAGTGAAAGAAAGTTTTAAAATGTGACTTAGGCTGCGCATAGCAACTTGCCAAATAGTGTTTGATTATGTTCTTTTGTTCCCAGAATCAGTTTGAGAATAGAAATCCGTTTGTTTAATTTTTTGATTCTGGGCACAAATTCTTGCAAATTTGTGCCTAGAATCAGTTTTGGAACAGAATCGAGAATAAAAAAAAAGTAGCTTCTTGATTCTGGAAACAAAAATGAGAATCAATTTTTTCTTCTTCTTCTTTTTCTTGATTTTTAATATGGCTTCTAATGTCTGGCGCGAGGGCCACCCTCGCCGTATTTGGCGAGATTAAAATATTTTAATAAAAAAATATTATTAATAAAAAATTTTACCGACCATGGCGAAAAATTTAAAATATTTTTAAAAAATATTATTAATAAAAAATTATTTATAAAAAAATATTTTACCAGCCATGGCCAGCGACCAGGCCATGGCAAAAAAAATAAAAATAATTTCAATAAAAATAATTTTTATTAAAATATTATTAATAAAAAATATTTATAAAAAAATAATTTTTAGTAAAATATTTTTTTAAAAAATTTTTATAAGAAAATTTTTTACCAGCCATGACAAAAAAAATTTAAATAAATTATTTTTAATAAATTTATTATTAATTAAAAAATATTTTTCCGGCTATGGCCAAGAAGGAGGAGAAGAAAAAGAAAAGAAAGAAATATTAAAATATTATTAATAAAAAAAATTATGCCGTTATTAAACGCATTTCTATTCCTGGGCACAGAATTTTGAACCGTTACCAAATGCCTTCAAATGTTCAAAATCAGTTTCCGAGCACAGAATCAAAAAGAATCATTTTTTATCATAATCTGTTTCCGGATACAGAATGATTGTCATGCGCATCAGCCTTAGAATATTTAAGGGGCGAGGGAAGATGGTTTTTTCATATGTATTCTAGTAATCCAAGAAATGAGAATTCCCTCTTCCCGTGTCTGCGCGAGAGCCCGATATCATTACCGCCGCTCTCTTTCTCTCTGCCGGATATATATAGTCTCATCAAACAAAACCGACTTGCTTCACACTCTCTCTCTCTCTCTCTCTCTCTCGATCTCGATCTCGATACTCTCCGGTGTCTCCGCCTCCATCACCAACTTCTCTGCTACGCCACCCTCCAAACAAATGGCCATTTCCACCATCCTGAACCCTGAAGCTCAAGAGTTCATCCCCCAGAACAGCTCCCTCCTTCTCCAGTCTCACCCTTCTCCCTTCACTTACACCAACGTTGTCCTCCCTCCCTCAACCCCCATGATCAGCTTCTACAGCTCACCACCACCACCACCTTCGCCGTACTTCGCCTCCTCCACCCACTGCTACTACCAGTACCAATACTACTCTACCCTCCCTCAACCCCTCTTAGACTCTGAACAGCACCGTTTCTCCGTTAGCTACTCCGACTTCCATCCGCCGCCGCCACCAACCCCATCGAACCCTTCCAAGCGATGGATCCGCGCCCAAATCAGCGTGGAGTTGGAGCCGGGACTAGGAGACCAGAAGCTGGCCGCAGGCCACCATCCCCGAGGCGGAGGACGTGGGAGGGGGCCCTGCAGTGGCCGGCGCTCTCCGCCGCGGCGCCACGGCGGTGGAGGAGGAGGAGGACGAGGAGGGAATTTGGGGTCTCGTGGGAGGCGATTGGCGTGGAAGGAGGAGCTCTCGTCGCTGGGCGTCGTTAACAATACCTGTAGCGAAGAGGAGTACTGTTGCAGCGTCGACACGACGACCAATATTCACAAGTACCCGAGGATCGTGGAGCCCCGAGAGATGGTGGGGAAGAGGAAGAAGCCGGTGTTGCCGGTCGACGAGGGCGGCGATCGCACCACCGTCATGATCAGGAACATCCCCAACAAGTACACGTGCGTGCCCTTCTTCGAAACTTAAAGCCCTATCTAAAAAGGATTGGAAAAGGAAAAAGAAATCAAAACCTGAAAGAGGTCTTTGTTTTTTAAAGACTTGCCAAAAAAAGAAGAATCGAGAAAAGAGAAAATCTGCATTAGGGTTGATTTTGGGGGGTTTGGTTGGATCGACTTGCTGCTGCTATTTCTACTTGTGAAGATCCAGTTTTCTTGGGTGTGGCTCATCATCAACTGATGATGTTCTTATATATCAAGTCGTGACATCACCATTTTTGGTTGATTATATAGTTTTTTGATGCACCTTGTTTGACCCCATTTTGGTTTGGTTTGGTTGTGATCTGTGATACATTGATGCATGCCTAGTCGTGAATTGCTGGTCGATTTCTTGGACAAGCACTGCCAAATGGAGAACCAGAAGGCGGAGGCTGATGGCGACGATGCTATCATTTCCGCCTACGATTTTGTCTACTTGCCTCTTGATCTCAGGTACACACAAAATTGAGTCCGACTCGAAAAGAGATGCATGGATACGTGAAGATTTTAGATGCACATGCTGTTTTTTTCGTAATGTTTAATCGTGTGCTTGAGGCAACGCTTGTTTTGCGACTAGAGTACAAGCTATAATTAACTCGAGTGTGCGTGCGCAGGAGGAAGGCAAATCTGGGGTACGCGTTCGTGAACTTCACCAGTCCGAGAGCGGTGTGGAAGTTCAAAGTCGCCACCAATAATCAGAGATGGGAGCTATTCTACTCCAGCAAAATCCGTCAGATCGCTACCGCCAAATACCAGGTATATGTATACCTGTATATACAAGTACACATTAGGGTATTTTATACATGCATCTACAGTCCGTGTATTTTATATGTGAAGCCCCTAATCATTACCAGGGAAAAGATTTGACATGAAATCTCACTCTCACACAGTCTCGCCGCTGCTGCGTGAGCAGTCGTCAGCTATCATCCTCCCTCACTATTTCAGCTCAATCTCTGTCAACCCTCGCAAGTAGCGACTGTGTTCTCGTCTACTGTTTCTGTATTTCTGTCACTTGGACTATAGTGGCAATTCAAGCGTCCCGCATGGCGTATCTGACTCGCTTTTCTTTCTGCTCACTATATGATTACATTTCATGTACTTATTGCGTCGAACTTTAATCCACATGTAATCAAAATCTATTTTTACTAAAATAAGTAGAATTCACCCACTAGTAACATATGTGAGATAGTTTTTCTCCATAAGCCAATGTATCTAGGTAGTTAGGTAGACGCACCAAATTAATGTCACAATGCAGTTCTCTCATACAAGAACGATCGATGTGAGAATGTTTCAAGTGGTGGCAATCTCATATCTAATAGCTTGATTTATTATTCTGCTGCCATGTTAAGACAATGGGGGTGTGTATGTATGTTTTCTTGCAGAACAAGGGGGGGTTTCAATGCAAATGTACTTGTCAGCTTTTCTGATCTAAAATTAGATGAACAGCTCCCCAAGGCGTCAAGCTCTGCCTTAGTCTTGTTGGTATTTCAATTTAATAACTTGAGCTTCTAGCAAAAGAAAATTTAATAATTTAAGCTGTGTTGTGTCCATTATTTTCATCTTTCATTTAGCAAACGTTTTATTTGATCAAGGGTATGAAGATACGTAATCTTTTACTCTAGTAATTTGGATCATAACAATTCTCACGATGGCATGTGGTTTCCATCAGGGAAAAGAGGCGCTGATGAGGCATTTCGAGAACACAGTGTTTGCATGCGACTCCGATGACTTCCTGCCCGTCACTTTCAGCCCGCCACGCGACGGGTCGGGCAAGGCGGCGACCCAAGAGGTCGTAGGCGGGCGCATTGCTCCTAGACGCGCCGAGGCGCAGCTCAATAAGACGGACCGTTTCTAACCATGAACCCTGCTCTTTTTTGGCTAGATCTTGCCGGTGGCAAAATTGGCAAGAATATGTGACTGATGTGACAAGCTCGTTCTATGCCAGTTTCATCATCTTGAGCTGAACGAGAAAAGATTGTGTTCAGTCTGAGAACCTTACATTTTGTCCCTGCTTCGTTTTTGGGGGCGTACGGGTTTTTCCAGTTGGTGGATGAAAATGTGAGGTATTAGGGTTTTGTATGATCACGAGAATAAACCGTGTATGGAGGTGGAGCGTGGCACCTGGACCCCCACACGTATGATGACGGGGCAGGTGGTGGGGTCCACCTTCTAGAGGATCATGAGCACATTAGGTTAGGTCTTCTCTTCATTTTCCTCACAAGAGATGTAATGATCTCTCGCTGCTGCGCTACTACTTTGCTAGTGAACTGTCTGTCTTGGGTAATGTTCAGAATAAGCTCTTTATTGTCTTTGGCCCCCACTTGAGGCTTCGCTTAGAATCAGCACGCAAGCCATGCGCTGTTTAAACATGAGACAAGACGATCGTTTCGATGCTTGGCATATCAAATGTTCGAGTTTGTGTCGGCAGAGAAGCAGGCGACTGAAGATGGGACCAAAACCTGTTGCGCCTTACCAGCGAAGCCGGCGGACCGCTCGTGGAAAATAGGAGCTGCTCGTGCCTTTGGAGCTGACCTTCGTGATCAAGAAACGTACTTCGAGGAGAACAAAAGCCCCTGCATCGATCTCGGAGGCCTTCTTGCATCGTTTGAACTTGTTTGGATTGAAAAACAATTAAACATGGATATGTGATGGCGCCTTGGATTGTGTTATGAAATGTTTGGGTTTGTTCAAAAGTTAGAAGCGTGCTCGAACTTTGACAATTTGTTGAGAGCGTTCTCTCCCGCGCTTGATCGTTGTTCCATGATTTGTTTTACGTAAGCTAAACCCTTGCTCATTGTAGGGACTCTCCACTGAACAGTCTGCATAGGCGGACTACACAGAAGACGGCCAGCCCCCTTGCAGCGGCCTTCGAGGTTCTGGAGGCCTGTTGATTATTTCGTGTTTTCTTATCTTTTGTTAGAATCCCGTTTATAATATTCGATATTATGTTATTGAATGTTTAGTACTTTTGATTTGATCATCGTTCGCATTAGAAAGTCGTGGGCTGATAGGTCTCAATTTGAAATTTGACCAGTCGCTCGGATCAACAATTGAGCGATCCATGGCATCTCGAATTATCGACTGCCGAGTTTTGTCATTAATGCGTGTTCATTTATCATGTCTCACATAATTAGCACGCCTTTAAATGGGAACTCATGAGTGTTGCTTGAGTAAAGATGGCTTCAATGAGCATTGGGTAACACTTTTGCGCAATTTCTTTTAACTTGATCAACCATGCAACCTCTTTATTTTATTAAACTCCATTAACCACGCCATAGAGTTGTTTGAGTCAAGAAATGATTAACAAGTTCGTTTTCAGGTAACACTTAATGACTATACAGACGAAAACAAATAGCATCCGCCAAAAAAAATCAAAGTCTAGGCGGTCAATCTGTAACTTTTTTTCTGACCAAAAAAAAATCTGAACTTTTTCGCAGTTAGGAAGCTATTTTGCAATTGTTCGAAGTTTGAAGATAGTATGCAATATTTCAAAACTCGGGATTTTGCACAAGGGTACTAAATAGATATGGGTGATCATTTCCAAGCTGGGTTGGTGCCCACCTTGGAATCGGATTCGGTTCTCAGTTTGTGGAGTCGGGAATTGGCTCATTTCGTCTTGGAATCGGAGGTGATATATTTATTTTTTCCTATTTTTTGTAAGACTACAAATGTTGTTACATAGTTTAAACTCTCATTTTTTAGTGTTTTGGATATTTAATCAATGAAAATCTCGATAAAAAAAACCCTAAAAGTGTGATAAAATATAATCAAGTGTCATTAATTTGCTAATAAAAAAAGTGTTGATATGGTCCAGGTGGTTCAATCCACACCCAGAATGGAAGCCGGACCAACAATCACCAATTCCAAATTTTAGGAATTAGGAATCAGATCGATTCCCACGGAAATCATCCAGAATCGGTCAATTCAATTTGGTTCCAATGCTCACTCCTAGTGCCAAAGTTGAGAAGAACTTTGAGTAATTGTTACTAATGAGATTTTACTTTTTATTTTTTGCATAATCAAAAGACTAACATAATTTGATTTTTTTTTTAGATCTGTAACTCTCGAAACTCTATCAACACTCTAAGTGTTGATGAGTGTTGATATGAATCTTACAAATCGGCACTTATATTTTTTTTATATATCTGGAATTCCTGAAACTTCCACTGCACTTAAGTATAACATGTAAATTCACACGTACTTTTTTAAAATTTAAATAGCACTTTATATTTCGACAGAAAAGTACAGAATTACATTTTGCATTTGTTTTCCGTGAGTGCCTTCTTATATGTACATCCTGCTTTTGTTTTAAATGCAAATAAACATGCACTCTTTTTTAGTGAGGTGTCCCTTGACTTACCTACCATGTAACGATACAAGGTTTTCCAAAAAATTGAATAAGTGGATATTGCTTTTTTTTCCTTTTTTGGGTTTTGGACGCCGATTTGTTTTAATGGTATATTCCGTAAATCGAAGAACATGTACGGGCAATTAGATTGCGTAACCACTGGGAAGCAAGTGGAGTAGCATGTCAGTCTTTTCATCCCGAAAAGTAGAAGCTGCGTAGGAAGTACTCCCATCTGCCGCAAAAATTTATGAACTTACGATGCTGACTGCCAATTTTACGAGTCGCAAAGTCAGGGAGTACCCCAGCTTTGCTGACAGGGACAGTGAGGCGCTTGGGTGGATAGATCGAACTTACTGGTGTACCATTCGTGTTGGTACGTCAAAAATAGATTTTACAAGGATTTATACTACTAAAAATTTCAAATTAATATATTCATAATAAATTTATTTCAAATTAATTTTTTTAATAAAAAAAATCTCAAATTGATATATATGTGATAATTTAACTCTCCATTAATATCCATTAAAATTTATCGTCAAATTTCTAAGTTAAATGGCACGTTGCAATTGATGGATGAATCAATTTAGGATTTTACTCTCCGTTTGTCACGGGTTTAACAGTTTGCGATTTTTTGTTATATTAATCCAATTTAGTAAATGGTAAATTTGTCACAAATGTATCGATTTGGATTTTTTTGGTCAAAAAATTAGGAAAAAATTCCAATTAAAGGCTTGAAATACTCTCATTTTCTCAAATAATGACATGAAGTAGACATTGTTTCAAATAATGACCTGAAGTACCTTCATTTTCTCAAATAAAGGCCTGAAGTGGCTATAATAGTTTCAAATAAGAGCCTAACCCCGCTGGCTAGTCAAGAGCATTTTCGTCCAAAATTAATTTTAGCATTTATTTTAGTAAAATTAGATTAAAAAAAAACAAGCGAGAGGGCAGGGCTTGCTATCCTCCCGCCTGTGGCCGCCGCCCCATTGCCGATGGGGCGTAGCAATGGCTGACAGGGTAGCTAGCCAGAGGCGAGGGCCAACCCTTGTTAGAACCGGGAGAGGATGGCAAGCCACCAGCGATGGGGCGGCGGCCATAGGCAGCAAGGGCTAGCCTAGTCCTCCTGCTTGTTTTTTTTTTTTTTAACTTTAGCTTTTTTCTTTTTTGAATTTTTTTAATGGAAAGAAAAAAGGAAAAAAGGAAAAAATCAAAAAAATAAAAAAAAATATTAAAAGATGAAAATGCCCATGACTCTGGTGAGGTTAAGCCATTTTTTTAGATTAACATGACCACTTTAGATCCTTATTTGGAATAAGGATCATTTTAAGTTCTTATTTGAGAAAATCAGAACACTTCGGCCCTTATTTGACACAAAGTCTACTTCAAATCCTTATTTGAAAAAATGAAAGCACTTTGGGCCCTAATTTGAAATTTTTCCAAAATTAGTTTGAGATAAATTTATTACAGATGTACCAGTTTATGATTTTTTGTGGTTAAAAAATTAGTTTTTGGTAATTTTATCATAAGTGTATAAGTTTGGGGTTTTTTATGATATTAACCCATTTTACAATAGGGTCTAAGTTGAGTAATTAAAAATAATAATATACTTTTATCAACATTTTTATAAAATTTATGTACATTAAATAGATATCATTTTCGACTTTATAATGTAACCGTATTGAAACGCGTCAATTCGCGTAACAAATTTGCCACTCCTTTTGAGCATGAAGCCTTTGATTTTTCTCATTTGTTTGGTTGGGTCAGGACGAAACAACTGCAGTGAAATAGAAAGAATTTAATTAAGAAAAGAAGAAATTGAAATGGCAAAAAATGGACAAATTATCGTGATCAATAATAAACAAATTAGATTTGAAATGGGGTGCTTTCATAAATTCAAACACGGTACAAATTTGCCATAACAGCTAGCAAAGCTAATATAAGTTCACTTTCAGACCAAAAAAAGTGAATGAAAATAAAAGTTTTTGCTTCAGAACTTCGCACAGAAAAAAGAGAATATAAAGGGAAGGATATATAAATATGCCTATGTATAATATGCCCTAACCTTGGACTTTGAGAGTTGTTGTGCCCCAAATCTGATGCATTACCAGTAATAAAATATTGTGACTCGACATCGTAGCGGCGAGGACATAGACTAAGGGACCAACAGCGGAAGGTGTGAGGAATTAGGGTTTCGTGCAGTTGCAGGAAAACCCCGAGTGATCTTCTCGGGCCTCGGGGGATTAGGAGGGAGGGAGAAGCGACGGAGGAGGCGAAGGTTTGCAGCGTCCCGACAACCTTAATGATGAGCTTCACGTCTTTCGCGAAACATTCGGCCGCCTCACCTCGCCCCTGCGACACACCCTGCTCCGCATCCACAGTTCCGCGCAGATCATGCATGGCTATCTCTCCCTCCCTCTCTCTCTCTCTCTCTCTCGCTCTGCCTTCGAATCCATGCATTTAATGCTCGTAATCTAATCATTTCCTCCATATCTTCCCCCCCTTCTCACGTAACACCCATAGTGGAAGATTATTGGTGAATTTCCCGATCGCTACTTAAAAGTCTTAAATGATTCCTCAATTTTGTAATCTTTAAATTTTAAGTTTATTCAATATATTCTATTAACTTTTAATCAATATATCATATCATTTTTAAAATTTTAATATATTCAATGTGATTATCAAAATTTTTATGCGCATTTAATTTAATCCATTAACTGTATGAAAATATTTAATATTATCCTTCCAATATTTCAAGTTAAAAATGTTTAATGTTGTCCTTCCATTAACTTAAGTTCAGGGACAATAGTGAACATTTTTATAGAATTTATAAACTAAATTAATGATAATATTGAACAAATTAAAAAAATTATGGACGATATTGCACATTGAACTAAAATTTAGGGAACACATTTAACAAATTTAAAATTCATAGATCACATTAAATCATCTGTGTCATTTATCCATGATATTTATGTCGATATAAAAATTTAACCAGAGGCCCTTTATTTGTTTATCGGGAATAAGCCAGGAGCAGTAAGACAGTGACGCAGTCTTCTATGTTTTGATTTTTCGTGACATTTCATCCTTTGATTAGGAAGTAGCATTAATAAATGTTAGAAACTAAATTATTCTCTAGTCTCCTTATTATTATTTAATACCAAAGTCGATATGAGTATGAAAACGACTCTATATCATCAGGATGGTGAATTACAAGACCTTTGATTGATATAAAAAAGGAGTAATTTTTTGGTAAATTCTCTAGTCCGGGGAGAAACGACACGTTTCCGGTTGGATCAAATAGGAATGGTTTTATTTTAGAGAAACACACAAGAAAGATCTAGTAGTCTATTATAGAGAATACTAGTAAATAAAGCAGTATTCCCCCATCTAAGTCCTAATTCAATACGTCCTAAAGGATTGGCGAATCCCAGTTGAATAAAAAAAAATTATACATGTTCGTTTTTATAAGACTTGTCAAATAGGTGGGTCCGACCGGATTACAAATAGGTATGACCCAAATTGATTTATTTAACTTATAGTGGCTCGTTTTTGTGTAATATACATTTAATGATCCATATCCAACCTAGACTCAATCCATGCACAACCCAATTTTGAACCCTAATTTTCCCCTTAAATATGAAAAAATAGCATATAAACTTCTACTCTTGTAAGCACTAAAAGATTTTTAAAATATTCAAAGATTTGCTAATACTCAAACCCATTGAATAATTTGTAACTCTAAGATCGTTTCCAACACTAGTATACACTTTAGAAATTTCTAATGACTCGTGATACGAATAATTTGCAAAGTGAAATAAATCTAAGTAAAAACCTCTTTACTCGCACAAACTACCCAAACTACATGTTTCATGGCTCGATAGTGTGGGAACGATTCATGTGGTAACTTAGGCTTCTTCGGATCATTGGCGTGCCTAAGCCAAATCTTTTCTTGATCTCTCACTCATTTGGATGCTTCAAATGAGAGGGAAAATACCCCTCTTATACAATGACTCAACTAATTACATCCGTTGATTGATTTTTTAACGAGTCGCTGAGATTGCATTTTCCCGTCTATCAATTACCGGCACTTATGTCAAGAGTTCTCTAAAATATGGTATAATTACTATATTGTCCATACTTGAAATGTTTCGAAAATTTCATTAGAATTTGGACGAGACATTGTCAATATTGCACAATTTTTTGCGCGTAAAAATCTCGAGGCCGTGCCACATGCATTAAAATACACAATATGTTAATGACGATGATCATACTGCACCGTAGCGGAGGTCACGATTTGTTGCCTCCTGTGGTACGGTTTTGAGTTCACCAGGATCATTATTAACATTAATAAAAGATTGAAAGACATGGAAGATACTGGGGGCGATACTGATGTCCATCACCATTAATGCCAATCCAATCAAAGGCCACAGATTTTCAAGGTTTTACGCCTTCTGGACTGTTTGGAAACGAGTCTACAGTTATTATGGGGGTGGATGGACTAATTGCATCATGGAATATGTCTGGTGATCTTATTCCCAATCTCTTTGCCCTTTAACTTATACTCATGTTATCCTTAGACATTACAGAGGAAAAAACGGGGAAATTATATTAACAGTCTTGAATGTTTTGTTTACTGTGCAATTAAGTCTTAAATTTCTTGAATTTTGTGGTCAATATGACTGACATGCCATGCCGACAATCCGACATGGCTTTTTTAAATGCTTTTGAGCATATGTCGCTTGGACGTGGTCCATGTTGGAAAATAGGTCAAATAAAAATTATAAAAAAATGACTAAAAATTAGGAAAATAAAAAAGAAGAAGATAGGGGCCCCCAATCTAAAAAAATTAGATACCAATGGCAACATATATGGTGTATTTCGTATTTTGTATTAATATTATTTAACAATGTCAATAACTGAAACTTAATGTTGATTATATAAAATCGCCAGAAGTCTGTACTCTTGAATTCATATGATAAGAAAGAATATATGAACTGCAAATCTGGATAATTCACATTGATCTCATAATAAAATTTCCACTAACCCATTATTTTATTGATGATATCGTTATCTGTCTCTCGAGCACTTTCATATAAAACACCCACTCGAGAATAGGTTGTAAAGTCAAATTGACTGTACGAGTCACACTGATTTTTAGTCACTTTTGTAAACACAACTTATGAACTTTTAAATCTCGAGGGCAATATTAATTGAAAAGTATTTGTTTTTGTAGGAATTAACGTCTGTTTTGATGCGAAGAAACTTGGTTGTACATCAACATTCTCTCGTTCAAGGTTAAACAGAACAGATGGATTGAGAAGTGGCCTTAGACATTGAACTGATCAAGCCGGACTAGAGTGCAGCCATTGGGAGGAGTTTCATGATAACTTGATAACCGCTGGACATACCTTTTTTTTTTCATTAAAGCTTAGATGAACATGTTGCAGTTTAATTATTGCCTTCCAAATTTTATGCTATGAATTTACAAATGTTCTTACTTTTTTTTTTCTTTAATGAAATATTTAAAAGTGTTCTTACAAGTGAGCATTTTTATCATGCATTTGAATTATCGAACACGAATCTTGGGTGATTTATGGCGGCACCTGATTGTAACTAGAATTTAGATTAGCGAATAATGTTTTTCGCCTCGTCTTTTTGAAAGCCACAGGAAAATCTAATTTACGAGACAAGAACAGTATTACGAGGCAGGTATGCTCCTATTACTAAGATAAGCTACGTGTTCTAATTATTTTGCCTGAAAAAATTCACTATCGCAGGTAAATATTATCACCTCTTAAAATAAGATATTGAAACTAACTAATTTGTCACAAAGGATAACTACATGAGGAAAAACTATTTGCTTTTAAAAGAAGATATGGCAATTAATATTAATTTGCTACAAAAAAATGCTATCTGAGGCAAAAGGGTTATTGTTATTGAATGTTGTTAGAGACAAAATATTTTCCGGTGTCCGGCAAAGATCTGAAAATGAATTGGAAAATATTTTTCTTCGTTTGGTATGAATAATCTGATTTGATTTTCCTCCTTGCACTCTTTTTAATAATTTATTTATTTTATTTTATTTAAAAAAATCAAAATTTCAATTATTTCCTATTTTTAATTTTTAAAATAAATTTTAATATTTCTTTTCTTTTCTTTTTATTCATCCACCGATCGCTAGCCACGGCGACTGGCCACAAGCCAGCCTTGCCGGCCTCACTCTCCCAAGGCTTGTGAGCTTGTGCCTCGCCTTGCTTGCTTCAAGCTCGACCTCGCCTTGCCTTGCCCATCTCGAGCGAGGCAAGGCTACTCTCAACCTTGGGCGAGGCTGGAGCTCGCCGGCCTCACCTGTGGCCGGTCGCCGAGCGCCACCGTGGCCAGCGACTGGCAAAGAAAGAAAGAATAGAAAAAAAAGATTAAAAAATTTTAAAATTCGATTTAAAAAAATAAATAAAAATAAAAATAAGAGTAAGAGTAAAATGTGTTTTGTGAAAGAAAGTGATGTGAAAGAAGATATGGAAAATTTTTTCTGCTTTCCGAAAAGTGGAAAATATTTTCCTCACTTTTGAAAGTGTTTTTTCCATTAGTAGAAAATGTTTTCCATGATTAGTTTATTTTCCATAAAACGAATGCCAAAATATCCAGAAAATATTTTCCTGAAAGTTGTTTTCCATAAAACGAACGGAGTTTAACATACAAATCAGAGATGAATAATAATTTGCAACTAATCTATCCCTAATACTTTCCGTGATTAGATATTTAGGATGCCTAATTTATCTTTCACTAAAAAGGTTTAGAGGTGAATAATGGGGAAATTATCCAATTTGCTCTAAATCTGTTGTATTGATGCCGATTTAATCATAAAATTTTTAATTTTGTCAATTTAATCATAAACCTTTGCTCGAAATGTCCTTTCGGTTGATTTTTGTATGAGATTGCTGATGTGGCAATGTGCCATCTAGTATGGCCTACGATGACTAGATTGCAAAATTAGCAATTTTTGGCGAAAAATTGACTAAAAGGACTATATTGGTATTTCGCGCAAAAGGTTTTGGACCAAATTGGCAAAATCGAAAATTTTTGGATTGAATTGATATTCGTACAATAGGTTTAGAATTGATTGGGTAATTTTCCTGGCGTATAATCGATATTCAGAGGCAAATTTCTATGTCCCCAATTCTCAAATGCGTCGCAGCAATTTGATTTCTTGAACTCATCCATGAAATAATCAGATCGACGATGGACTTAGATAATTTGTATCACGTTCATTGTAATACTCGATGGCTTGAGTTCCTCCTCGACAGTTTTTGTAAGCTACAATTTCAAATGTGAATCGAAGTGGGCCTTTTCACGGATTCGGCGGTCCACCCAGTTCTCCCGGGCCCACCAAAGTCCACAAGTTCTGGAAAACCAAATGGGTGGGCTTGAGAAATGGTTCTGCATAGATAGGCCCGATCCAAACCCGATCGTCCTATTGTGATCCAAGAATTAATACGATCTTTTCGATTGTAAAAGAATGGGCAATAGGGGTGATCCGTTCCTGGTTCCGGTCCGGTCTAATAGAACCGATCATTTAGGATTTAGTTCATATTTGACTAATTTTTGTCAATGAATTTATGACAATGAAGTTCACTTAGAGTTTAGTTCACATTTTACTAATTTTTATCAATGAATTTATGACAATGAAGTTCACTCAGGGTTTAGTTCATATTTTACTAATTTTTTTAAGAAATAAAAAAAATAAAAAAAGTATATGTAGTCGGTCTAGTCCTATCGGTCCGTTTCTCCCTTCGTATCGGGAACCGGACTGCCCGGACACCGTTTCCACTATTAGGAACTGGGAACCGGACCGACACTCTGGGGAATCGAACCAAACCGGCATGTTCGGTTCAAACAGCTTACGGTTTGGATGGTCCATTTTGCACACCCCTAATGAGCAAGACTTGGATAACAAAGTTAGATCCAACCTTGGGCCTGGCCCAGCCCTTCCACCTTCGTATATAGTCTTATTCGGGTCCACCAAGGTCGGTGATTTCCCGGGTCAAGAATCTCATGGGTCAGGCCCATCTTGTGAAATTGGGATCAAAAGCCATTTATTTGGTAGCGTTGGAGCCCATCTGGATTCCTTTGGGCTTTTTGCCCCTTCGGCCTCACATATTGATTACCTCCAAAATTGCTTCCTATAAAAGTGTAGTCATCACGGGGAATAGATTGCTGATGGCAGTTGAAAGAGGAGAGCTTCGCTCAATGCTTAAACGAATGACAGAGAGGGAACATGCATGTGACCCTACTGGAAAAGGGATTGAGAAGGTGGAGTTGGAAAGTACCAGGTTTGAGGTTCGAACCTTGTGAGCACTACACATATATATACATTAAAGAGAGGAGTGAGACAAAAAAAAAAAAAACGAATGAAAGAGAGAGCTACGCCAGACAGTGTAATTGTTGATTTATGCTAAGCTCTAAAGTTTGCGTCGAGTGAACGCAAATAGGGACGGAAAAGTTTAGTTTTCTGGAAAATTAGATTATCTCTCGTGTAGTCACAAAGCACGACAATGGGTGGGTACTCCTGAACATTTCCTCGTTGTCCAATATCGTCCTTAATTTTTTTTGCAATTTAGTTTTTACACTTTTAAGATTTGTTTCGATGCCATACTTTTGTTAAATGGATTAACGAAAACTGTGGATACGGTAGTCCACGCCATAAATGGCGTTGATACATTGACGTGGACACTTATGCGAATAACATCAACAACACTAAAGTTTTACGTGTTTCTCACTCTTCTCTCTCTATTAAAAATATATTTCGAGTTTGAGATCGAGTTCGAGTTTAAAAAGAAAAATTTTCTAATTTGAATAGGTTTCCTAGTTAGCATTGATTTCTTTTTTGAGTGGTTACCGAATTTGAGTAGATTTCATGTTTTCGATCCAACTCTTGTATAAAAGAAATGTCCACTTTGTGAAGAGTGAACCATGAAAATCTTGTATTAAGATTTGTGTAATACTTTTGTGAGATTAATAGATTATTTCGCGAGGAACTGTGAGGGCTAAACATCATGTGAGTTATTGGGTTAATTGATGATTGAGAAACACTGACCACATTTGAGTGACTCGAGTGTTTCCGTAGAATTGCTTCATCAATAATAGAATTATGTGTTGCTCTCCTGTGAACGTACGTCACACCTACCAAATTACGCAAATATGACATTTGATTTATTTTCTTGTTCTGTTTCCCTTATTGTACCGTCGCTTGCTTTTCGCAACACTCTTCTTCCTCTCCCTCTCTCAACTCAAAATCAATTTTCTTTTTTTCTAAAAAAATCCTCCTTCAGCCATCGCCACACTCGAGCATCGCCACCTTGGCCGCTGGAACGAGTTGTTGTCTTTGCCACCATTAGCATCATGCTTCTGACTCACTCTCTGTGGTTGAACTCAATGGCGGTCGTCACCAGTGAACTGAGTCGAGCGACTCCGATGTGAGGTTGCACCAAATCTTGATCTCACGGCTCCAATCTGTAGTTGTATGACTCAGGTGACTTTGGTGTTTGTCTCCACCAAATTAGTGAGAGAGAGAGAGAGAGAGAGCATTGTGGGGTTGAGCGGCACATTTAGGGTTGACATTGGCGACCATCGTGGCGACGCACAACAGGACAACACTAGGTGGTGGTGGTGGTGGTGGTGGCTGGCAACGACAAAGTTGCCAACCACGGCACGGCGATGCAGAGTATGGAAGAAAAAGAAGAAGAACGAAGAAAAAAAAGGAAGAAACGAACAAAAAGGGTTTTTTGAAAAAATCCATCTGCTGTTTAGTTGGACCACACACCATAAATAACGCATGGCTCTTAAGTTGGCATGCCAGGGAAGCAAAATATCCTCTCCATTCCACTCCATTGAATGGAAGGACCATATTAAGCCGAATCTGAAAAAGTTCCGTAAACTATCCCTATTTTACTCGGTTTTATGGAGCCTTATATTTATGTAGTCTTCATTTAGTTATTAGTTTAAATTTTTAGAATAATTGATTGTGATGTTACAAAATTTTACATGGTATCAGAATTAGGTTTCGCCTCTATTTATTACACACGCGGCTTTTGGTTTGTTGATTCCACGTGTTGTTCCCGTTCTAAATTGCACGTGAGAAGGGTGTTAAATTATTAATCCCACATCGCTTGTTTATACGATTTCAATTGGTATTATCTTCACGTAGTCTCTCTTTACCTATTAGGTTAAATTTTTAGGTTAATACCATGAAAAACCCTAAACTGGTGCATATATGATAAATTTAACTCAAACTAATTTTTTGACAATCAAAAACCCCAAACTGGTATACTTGTGATAAATTTACTCTAAACTAATTTTTTGACAACCAAAAACTTCAAACTGGTATATTTGCAATAAATTTACCATCCGTTAAATTGGATTAATACCACGAAAAATCATAAAATGGTACACCTGTGACAAATGGAGGGTAAAATCTCAAATTGATACATCAGTCAACTTTCACGTGTTATCCAATTCATAAATTTAACGGAAATTAATAGAGGGTAAAATTGTTACATGTGTATCAGTTTTGGGGTTTTTTGTGGTAAAAAAATTAGTTTGGGGTAAATTTATCACATATGTATTAGTTTGGAGTTTTTGGTGGTAGTAACCCTAAATTTTTTGTTGGACTTTTTAATTAGCACATTAACTTAATTAAGCCAAAAAAAAAGTTGAGGGATTGTAATGAACAATGCGAAAAGGTTTAGGAACTAAACATATCATTATTCCTCTAAAAAGACGCACCATTATCAATTTAAACAAATAGCAAATTTCTGCAGACGTCCAAATTTACTTATCAATTAGAACAATCTGTAATAATAAAAAAAAACTTATAAATCACTTTAATGTCAAAATACAAAATATATGTGCTCGGGTCTAAGAATCACGCATAACGACAACAAACAGCTATGCAAACTTTCGAATATTCAGTAACATTTATAACTTCATCTTGATATGAAAGCAAGAGATCTCAATTCTCAAGTTCTTGTCCCATTGTAAACCTATAATATCCAATCTACCTTCACGTGAGGGAGAGTGCAAAGATATCAAATGTTTTCTATTAGCTTAGACTTCTACATTAACGGTTCAACGCTCGACTTTTACCTTTGTGTGACCAGCAATCTTGAAGTAGCAACATTAGTCTCAGCAATTTCACTGCCTCTTCCGAAGCAGAAACTGAACTGGGTTGACTTTGCAAAGATCTATTTCCAAGCCATTTGGTTGTAGTTGCTAGGATCATATTTATTGATTGATCTTTTTTTTAATGTTTTTTTATATTGGGGACCTCATCAATATTGATCTATGTTAGGCTAAAATCAAGGTAAAAGATACTTGGAATCATGAGGAGAGTCAGGTGCAGCAAAGGCGACTCATATTTCTGGCGGCTGTGGATAGAGTAAAAAACCCTTCTTTTTGGATAAGTTTTCTGTCTTTCAAGATTTTGATGGGCCAATATTTTCTTGACCACACTTCACTTTCCAGCCAAAACTTCATGTCGGCTTCTTCTCATTCTCCTCAACAGTTCACTCCATTACTTGTCCAGTGTCCATCCCCCACCGTGCCCAGTTAGGATTATGCGGAGCTGACAGCTGCTAGAGCTGATTGAACTCTTTCCTTTCATGTTTTTTAATGAAGAAATTACCATGTAACTTGGTTTTATTCGAGCTCAAAACTGGTCGCCATCCTTTTAGGCTATTTTTGATTGGGGACAGCCATGGCTTTAGTGCGGTTTTGATGCTTGATCAGTTATTGTCTGCGCTGAGCAGTTAACTATCCATGCCAAAAGAATGAATCGGCCTCGGCGTATTTCGCCATTTTCACCTCAGCTTGTGGCGAAATCTTACCTAGAATACAATATGACCATAACACAATTATTTTTTTGAAGAAAGAACACAGCAACTGCCACAGATCCTTGTTCTTTTGATCCTTGTGTCGTGAGAGCATCATGGATCCAATCCATGGATTTTTCTGTGTCCCAAGGGCGGGTACAGTGGGGTTGACTTCTTAGAAATGATTAATGGGAACGAAATTCTCTAACGAGGAGTGTTTTTAAAGATCAAATATCCAGTTAGTATTAATCAGTATATTAGTTGGATAAGTATCTCTACTCTACCTTTTCTGTCTTGATTAGTGCAAGTTGATTTGAATGCCGGGTTTGGCTTTCCAGATTGCCGAGGATTCGCAATTCGGAACACGCGTTCCAGATTGCTGTTCACCAGTGAAGTAACAATTTCTGGTAAACCTGGTAATGGGCAGAAGTTAACTTGCTTCTTTACCACATTGAATGAACAAACTTGCTATTCTAGGAAGATTTACCCAGAATGAACTTCTCCAGAGATCTGAAGTTACAGAAAAAGGATCTATAGCCAAAAAGCCGAAGAATTGTGAGAGAAAGGATACTGAACAGAGCTTGGATAAAGAAAACCATCAACACCCTGTTTCTTGATGAATCTGTCGCTCTTTGCCTTCTCTTGCTGATCCATTCCATAAAAGAAAGGACCTTAAGCCTGAGAGAGGAGAAGACAGAGATGAGGGGATTGATGAGGAGCTTGGGGGGAGTGGCTTGCAAAATCTTCGAGGAAGAGGAGCTCGTGTCGCTCCTAAAGTCGGGATCCACCACCGGCAACATGTCTGCATAAAATTCAGTCGAGTATCAGCGACTCCTTCAGCGATTTCTCCTTAATTATGATTAGCATCATCTAAAATATGTCACGCTCAAACTGCCCCAAATTCACTGAAATCAAATGCTGAGCTTTTTGGTACTTCAAAATAGGCAGTTTAATAAAAACTATTTCAAGCAAGATAAGAAAGACTATTGGATTTGAAAAAGACCAGAGAAAGATCAAACTCAAATGAAAAGTGAACCAAACTCAACTCTTCTTTAGCAAACCAATAGATTTCTCGTTGGTTCATCTATACTTTCCATTTCCTACTTATGATAAAGTAGAGCTTTTCTGAGTCATGGAACTAACAAATCTATTTAAATTGGTCCGACCCTACAGACATCTTAACCAAATCAAACTGACCCGGCCAAATGGACTACCTCTAATAATACTTGGAATATCAGAGTAAAATGCAATAATCTCAATAGGAAATAGAGCGGATGCTCCATGAGTGTAAGCAAACCTTACAATAAACATTCGAAGCAGTCGACGAAGGATCAAGAAATTCATCCACGTGCCACCCTGGCAACGTCTCCATCAAGTACTCCGAGATGCTGCTCGTCGAGATCGAGCTGGCGTCGCTTGTATGATTCTCATCTTGGTAAGCTCCCAACGGCAAACTTCTCTCGGCTGTCGACACTGATGACGGTGGGCAATTCTGTCTCTTTGCCGAGGATCTAGAGCTCTTCATGTCTGTGCTCAATGCACTAGATGACGATGAGGCTTGGTTGGAGGATGAAGAAGCAGAGAGCTTGACCCCGGTTAGAAGAAACCTGTTGTGCTTTTGGGTGTGCTCGTTGGATCTGTGAATGGGAACATCACATTCTCTGCACAGGATTGCTCTGTCTTCTTGGCAAAAAAGCAATGCTCGCCTCTCCTGAAAAAAGACAATAAAATTACTGAAAATAATGGAAGAACTATCACTGCGTTGTGTTTTCAACATAAAGGAAGTGTCTAAATTTCGCTGCAGCTGCTTCCATGGAGTTCTGCACCTGACACTATGCAAATTTCTGGAGAAAAATGAAAGGTAACCAACTTTCTGAAACTTACTCTGTATCATTTAGTGCAAAAATAGGACAAATTCCTAAACGGGCCATTCAAATTGAATCTATTATTGTTGAAAACCAATAAAAAGGGACCAAGGAAAGTTCTATGGTATTTACCTGGCAGATGTCACAGAGAGGGGACTCTTTGAAAGTGGGATGGAGAAGAGAGTAACGCATGTGTTTACTGGCGAGCTTGTTGGCATGGTGGACTCGGCGATCACAGTCGTCACAGAGTGCGGCTTCGTCTGCTGCGCAAAAGATGGTGGCTTCTTCTTTGCCGCAGACGTCACATTGGATCTTCATTCTCTTCAAGCTTAGTATTGCACTCTCTCTCTCTCTCTCTCTCTCTCTCTCTCTCGGTACTTTTTTCCTCAAAAGGTTTCCCTGGCTCACTTGCAGATATAAAGGGCCCTATTGAATTGGGAAAGAGAGGAAGAGACAAAATGTTATGGGTATGGAGGCTTCGAGGGCTATGGCTGAACAGCTAAGAGAAGGGGTCACTTTTCTAGGAAGAAGTCTCTGGATGATTAAACTCTCTCTCTCCCTCTCTCCTTCTTGTTGTTCTTCTTGATTTAAGATGAGGAAGCAAGTTGGGTCTGAGAATATGGTTTTTCTCTTTTTGTATCCTTTTGTCAAGCTGAAAAGGTCTAGCTTTAGGGAGAGGGCTTTCATATGTTGAAAAAAAAAGCTATCACTCTCTCATGCTGAGTGAGAGAGATTGAGAGAGCATGGGAAGCATCTATCTGCACATTTAGTGATCAGCCTTAACTGCTACATTAGATGGAGAGAGAGAGAGAGAGAGAGAGAGAGTTTGTGTCAGCTTATGGCAGGCCAGAGCTGGCTCATTCAATACCGATGATCTAGTTGACAAGGAATCTGGCTATTGATATGACATGGACATTTTCTCTACTGTCTTTATGCCTGTGTATATTCATTATGACAAAAAGCTACATGATCATACCCTCTCTAATCTAAGATAATACACAAATTAAAAGTATCTTCAGAAAAAAACAACCAGAGGGCACAACTTTTAATTTTCAAAGTGACAGTTGTTTTGTGATGCGTGTAATCAATGTCTACTACAATAAAAAAATTCTTCATGAAAAATACTTAAAAACTTGTTTGAATTGACTTTATTTTTGCTTACTATAAATCTTGTTACTAACACATTGATTTTCTTTTTCAACTCCTAAACTCCCGAAACTTTCACGGCATCCAAATATTGACATGTATCTGACCAAAACAAATATTGACATGTAAATTCACATATAATTTTTTTATGATTTTATGAAATTTGAATAATAAGTTAAATTTTAACGGGGAATCTAAAAGTGCTTTTGGTTTTAATTAAATGGAAACAAGCAAGCTTCTCATACTGTGCCTTGAAAACATTGGTTGACATGACATAACTCATTCTCAGTATTAAATACACCTACCATCAGTTCACTCATTTAGATCTGTGTTAAATATAATACAAATTCAAAGAAAGTTTTCAACTTTAAACTTCATCTAAGATGCTTATATTAAGGAAAAGTACAAGTAGTGATGAGCCTCAATTCTAGTGGAGAGGGGGCAAAATCTTCAACATACTTGTCTTAAATGTTTAATTAACGTTTGTTATAATTACATGTAGGAAAAAACATTGCATGACATATAAATTATAATTTTTTTGTGATGGACTTGGATAAAAATACTTGAGTGTGCTAGTGAAATAATTGTAGTTAGCAGTTCATTATATGAATATTCATCTTTTTAAGGACACAAAAACTTAATTATTATACTAATATCTCACTTATAAATAAAAAATCATTTCTATCAAAACTCATCTTCTTACTAGTGTCAATTATTAATGATCATTCTAAGAAATAAGTGTTTATTATCTAATAATTACTATGATAAAGTAGTTAAAGAAAATTTTCGCAAACTTGTATATGAAAATAATTGTTTATATAAAGTTAAGCAAAAGCGATAAAGAAAACCACATTGAAATTCAACATCCTCTCTGAATCCGTGCTGACTACAAGTAGTAATGAATCAAATCATAAACATTTTTCCTAAAGTGATTTGAATGTTTCATATATTTTTGTCTTTGATTTATGCATATTTATTGATTTCATGCGCACACATGCATGTATACCTACCTTTCAACTCTCTCTGAGGGGAGGATTCTTTTTTTTTTTGGTCGAACTAGAGCACTTCGATTGAAACTTAAAAGTTCTGGAAACCACAACCCGAGATAGGGGCATCAAAACATAACAACTCCCATAAAGGTTGTGGGGGACGAGCAAGCCAAGATGAAGTTAGAGAATTCCGACGGTGTGTTTTGGCTACTCAATCTGCAGCTTGATTCACAGATCGGTTACAGTGGGCTATAGTTAGGTTGGTGAATTGGGCCATCTGGATGTGAGCTTCCCGAATGAATGCTTTCACTTCCCAGCTGACTTGACTATGTTGTTGCAGCATCTTAACCATTTGAAGGCTGTCCGTTTCCATTTCTATTCTTTCCTTTCTCCTGTCGACGAAGAAGTCCAAAGCTTGTAACAGAGCTTGCAATTCTGTGTGTAACGGCGAAGTGGCTGGAACTGTCATGGCGAAGCCATCCAGCAGAATTCCAGCTTCGTCTATGAGGATTCCTGACACTGCCCCTTCTACTTCACCTTCAAGAAAGGAGCCATCTATGTTTATTTTGTAAGAATTACTCTGCGGCGGGTTCCATTTCAGAGGTAAGAAGCTCTATTGCGCATGCAAATTGCAGCTTTGATGATTCCACTTGCTATAGTTTTGAACCATCATCCTTGCCGACTCGATTAAGGTTCTCAGATTTGGGGTTTTTCTGCGAAACACAAATTCATTTCTGGCCTTCTAAATAAACCACAGGAGGATGGCAAGATCATCTAGAGTAAGTAATTTATGTGGCTGTACTTGATAGTTTTGAAGCCATACCTCAATTCGTGTTAGTTCCTAAGGTGCGATTTTGAACTGAACTGAGGGGTGTTTCCAGATTGCATCGGTCCAGGGACAAAGGAGGAAGAGATGCTCCACCGTTTCGGCTTCTTGATCACAGAAAGGGCATGCTGGTCGAGGTAAGATTTTCCTCCTATAAAGATTTTCTGTTGTGGGAAGAGCATTTTGGCATACACTCCACAGAAATATTCTTACCTTGGGGGATTTTTAGATTCCAGGTTTTGCACCACAGTTTGCGGGATGGCTGGAAAGATGATGATGCTTGCATTACATTTTGTGGGTGTTTCGCTTCACGAATTTGATTGAACACACTCTTCACTGAGAAAAGCCCCGACTTTGTTGCTGTCCACACTAGTTTGTCTGGTGTTGCATGACTACATAGTGGTATTGCTAACACCTCCTTAACTATCTGCTCATCAAATAGCCTTGCAAGTTTAGCTTCATCCCATCTTCTGTCCTCTTGTTGGATGCGATCTGCAACTGTGGCTGGTTCTTCAAAGGTTGCTGGTCCTCCAATTATTCCTCTTTTTAGCCATCTATCTTCCCGAATGTTGATTTTCTGAGGGGAGGATTCTAATGAGTTAATTTCACTCAACAAGTTTCTGCTTTACGGCAAGGCAGCTTAGGGGCGAAGCTAGGGAAAAAGGGGAAGAGTCATCCAATGAAGGTGGAATTTCTTTTTTTTTTGGTAAAGGTAAATGTATAAATACTTTTCGAACCAAATACAAGCTAAAGCGAAATCCACCACCTGACCTTATCAGGACAAGCTTGTCCATACAAGGTCAAGAAAGGATTTGCGAAACTATACAGCAGTACAAACTAGGTTGAACAACAACAGGGAGATACATAGCAAGGGGAAAAAACAAGAACGAAAAGGAGGAGAGCCGAGACTCCGGAGCAGCAGCAAGAAGGCTTAGACCGAATGCCGAATACACCAGATACAAACAGCAGCAGCAACATAACTCCTCAGCAACACCAAAAAGTCTAGGCTGACGAAGCTTGGAGGAATCTCTGCACTTCGGAAGCAATAGCAGGCCACCGAAGAAGGAGCCGAGGACACCAAAACAACCAGCACCAGCCCGAAGTAGAGCAGCCCGCCGGAAAAAGTTGGGAGCAGCAAAACTCGAGCACACCGGTGGATCATCAGCAACATAAACAACGCCACTGCAGTCGTAGCATGGAGAAGAGCTCGACAGCAAGGGAAACCAATCCGACGCAATGGAGGAGAGCCGAGACTCATCAGCACCGAGATCCAGCAAACAGACCACAAGAGCAGTAGCCAAATGCAAGACTCCGGTAGCAGCAGCAGGAACAAACATTCCAGCGTTTGGTAAGGAAGACCACACCGGAGAACCCACTGTATGGCCATCTTCAAGGAGCACTCCTCCATATAAAAGAAGATTAGTCTACTTACTCGTTGAGATTCTCACCTACCCTACTTTTGAGTGCCCTCCTAGTGCTACTTGAGGGCATTGACTATTGACATTCTTTATTAGGAAAATTTCTAGGATAGATGCGGTTTTTTGGTTCATATACCTAATCGAGAAAACGTAACTGAATTGGTCCTAATTACTCTTCGGGACATAGCGGAAGAAGGGAGGAGATTCTCGAACGAGGAAAAGGACCCAATGACTTCGAAAGGATTGAACATAAAGGCTGATTGAACACATTCAATGCTTTTAAAAAGCCGGTCAATGACCTTCTTTATTAGAAAAATTTAGATGCGGTTTACCGATGCATATACCTAATCGATTTGAAGCATGAAATTCAATTCGACATGTACCAAAACATATGGTCCATATATATTATGCACACTATAGCTACATGCACACATCAAGTTTCCTGTCAATTAGGGGTTTCTTAGCTTCGTAAGCCCGACTTGCTCTCAGTGGTTCCTTTTACCTCGTGGATGGGACTACGGATCTAATGGCTCACACGATGAATTCATAAAATTGAAAAAAAAAACTGTATTAGGTATACAATAACTAATCTGTAAAATTTAGTTGTCAAGTGATTTGGCTGATTGAATTAATGTTGATAATCATTTACTTGTTTAAAATGTTCACCAATAATTTGTAGTTCGTGGCTCTTCTACCCTTATTTATTTTAATGGTTCTATCTCATGTAGAGCATGTCTTATTAGAAAATTATCCAAAAAGTCTTAAATCTATTGCACTTTTACTAATTCAGTCCTAAGCTTTTTCAATTTTGTTAATTTTTTTTGGTCGAAAAATTTTGTTAATTGAGGCTTAAACATTTTGACAATTTACCAGTTGAGTACATCCAGTTAATTTTGGTCGAAAATTACCGACGTGGATGCCGGCCAATGCTGATGTGGACATTTTAATAATGTTTTGAATTTTTTATGATTTTTTTTTATTTTTTTCCCTTTTCTTTACTTTTTTTTTATTGTTTGGAAGGATGGCCGGCCATAGGCTAGGGCCGCAATGCCCTCGCCATGTGAGGGCTCGCATGCCCTCGCTTTGGCCAATGAGGGCTGCAACACCCCTGCCTATAGACCCGTCAAATGGGTGGGTCGGGTTGGGTTTGGGTCGGGTTATAAATGGTCCGACCCAAATTGACCCATTAACCCGTTTATGACCCATTTATGCGCAATGCAATTTTGTTGACCCATACCCGATCCGACCCATACCCAACCCATACCCGATTAGACCCATATTGCTAAAATACTTCCATATTTAATTAAATATAGGAAAATTCATACCCGATCTAAAATGAGAGTGCAGAATGAGTGAGTGCAAGATTGAGTGAGGGTGAGAGAAACACGTTGAGTTTAAATCAGTTGTAAACTCATTTATGACCCATTTGCGACCCATTTATAACCCATTTAACACTAATATAAGACTTCTACCCATTTATGACCCATTTACTAAATATAACTAACCCATTTATGACCCATTTACTAATAAATGGGTTAAGAAATGGGTTTATGACCCATTTTGACAGGTCTACCTGCCTATAGTCGGCGAGGGTTGCCATTTCTCCAAAACCTAGAAAAAAATAGTAAAGAAAAGGGAAAAAAACCATAAAAAATTCTAAAAATCATTAAAGTATTATTTAAATGTCTAAGTTAGCACCGGCCGTGCCACATAGGACAGTCGGCATTCACGTCAGTAATTTTTGGCCAAAATTAGCTGGGTGGACTCAATTGGCAAAACGTGAAAAAGTTTAGGACTGAATTGGCAAAATTAAAAGGTTTTTGATTTAATTGGCAAAAATGCAATAGGTTTAGGATTTTTTGGACAATTTTCCCCATTTTTTATTGACTAACATATACGTGTCTAGCAAATAGGAGGCATGAGAAAGGTATTTCCAATGACTTGGAAATATAATGTCATGGTCATAATTGAGAAAATAGAAGGGACGCTTAGAAAAAGATAAAAAAATTAAATGGGGATATAACATATTGTTATGTCGATTTGTGAGCTCTCTCAGCTTATAAAATTCTGTCATGCGTTGTATATTGGAACAAATAAACAGCAAATATGACATGGAGCATCCCAACCTGTTGGAGAAAAATACCATGATTGAGGAATTAGATATATGTATATATGCCTAAGACACATAATATGTATATATATATTATTATTATTATTAAGGACGGGAATCATCTCATTTATTGACAAATTGACAAACTTAATATACTCATTTGAAATGAATGACATATAATATGTAACGATACAAAAAGGTTGAATTTCATGTAACCATTAAGTATATAAACAATCCAAATGCTAAACAAGAAATACCCCAATTTTCAAGTCCTCCCCCGAACTCATATGTTGGTGAGCCATCCAAACCACATGTTTGAAATTGACAATGGTTAATTCAAGGTCATTGACTTCGGGTTTGTACCAATTATACAATGACTAATTCAAGGGGATAATTGTCCAAAAAATCCTAAATTTATTGTGCGCCGGGCAATTGGATCTTAAACCTTTCAATTATGCCAATTTGGTTATAAACCTATATTTGGATAATTAGTCGGAAGGACTACACAGGAAAATTGTCAAAAGTTTCAGGACTAAATTGACAAATCATCAAAAGATTTTGGACTAAATAGGCATAGTGGAAAGATTTAGGACTAAATTGGCAATTGTCAAACGGTTTATGACTAAATTGACATAATTAAAATATTTAAAATTGAATTGACCGCCGTATAATAAGTTTATGACTTTTTGGATAATTTTCCCTTAATTCAAAGGTACTTTTTATCTGATATGTTGGTGGACCGTCTGAATTGCTATTCGAGGTCGATAATGGTCAATCCGAGGTTGTTAACAGTAGGTATGTGTAGATAGTAATTTATTCACAGGTGTACTTAGAGATGGGTGGTGGGTGGGGAAGGGACAATAGCAAGTGTCGAAACTCTTTAGTGAAAGAGACAGGAAAGACACAATCGATAGATTAATTTGGGTATTTGGTGGTTTTCACGATGCTTTGGTGATGTGGCTTAATCGAAGCCTCCAAATTGCACAGTAATTATATGTGTAATTAATCTAAAAGGGGCAAATCTATTTTTTTTATAGTTATTTACCCAATGAAAATGATTCAAATCTCCATCTTTTAAAGTGCTTTCTAAAGTGGTATCATAAAATATAGGAAAGTAAGCTATTCTTTCGATAAATAATGGGGTGCTATCCCAATAATGGGGTGCTACACTTATGACCAAAAACAATAATAATAAATGCTCCAGTCATTGAGCTGACTCTCACCACTTGGAAAAAGGACTTGGCTTGGCCGATAAGGCCGTATTTGACAATTCAGATTTAAATTCAGATGAAATAACAAATTATCCTATCCAGTTTTTGGCATTGTCCTTCAAGCCGGAAAAACTAGGATATATTAAGAAAAGGAGAAATTATATATTACATAACTATCATGATCGAAGAACTCGAATACCCTTACAAGTGCACCAAATCCCTCGAGGTCGTCATCCACAACAGAGGTCAACACTCGCTATCTTAGTGCCGTCCACTGGTGAATCTCCTTCCATCACTTCTCTGCCCCTCACTACATATTTAAATCGTCGGCTACGACTCAAGTGGCGTTCAAGCTTCGTGCACGGTGTCTGCCACACCGTTGCTACTCTTCACCTTTTGGCAATTCTTGTCCATTAGCATGGACATAGCAGACATTTTAAAATGATGAGCGACACTTTAATGAAATAGTTGTTCTCACCAGCAAAAAAACTAGTGCATGTTGGGCAAAACTTTATGGCATGAGGCATTAGTAAATCATTGAAAGCCTAGACACTTGAAAATAAAAGGACACGTTCTAGATCATAACTTGGTATCGAGATTCGCGATTCGTGACTCCCCATAGGACAGTCATAACTATCATACCTTTTTCACTCTTATCACGCATGTGCACATGTTTCTTGTCACTTATCTGATTTCAAGGTTTTGCATAAAAGCTGTCCGCAAAAAGGTCACGACTTGCCTTAGAGTCCTCGAAAAGATTAAGATGCGCAAGCTCTAAGCCAATCTTTTGTTCCTCTAGTATTACAATATTCCAAATAGGATCACTTCAGGCGCCCAAATCTGATTGATTCGGAAGAGAGATAATCAAGGTTTTAACTCCAATTAAAAGCGCTTTGCTAAGATTCTAATCATCCTTGAAATAGTAACTTAAAGTAGTTAACTATGTTGCAAAAGTACTAAAGTGGAATATTTTGCCAAATCCAATGAGAACAATTAAACATCTCACTCGAAAGCATCGTATAACTAAAAGATCATTGAAGATTGGGGATGGGAATCCTCCGTAATGAAGGTGAACATCCTCTAGGACACAATGGACCCTCGAGACAAGAGGATGTTACTTTGCATGATGGATGATAGATCAATTGAAATATGACGAGCTTTTTATTTTACGTATTGCTCATCTTAATTTAATATTTTTATTTAACATAGATAGTAGACCATTGATATAAAGAAGAGAAAATTGCACCAACAGTCCTAAACATTTGACCAAACGTGTACTCAAATCTTGAATGTTTTGAATATTATGAAATCGAGTCATTAACATTTTTGATTGGGTGCAATTTAGTCCTTCTGGTGAGCTCGTGACTGAATTTCCTAACGTGGCACATTGAAATCTGGAGTGGCTTTTTTATATTATTTTTTCATACATGGCGCTATTGTGGCGCCACTCGAAAAAACTCAGAATTTTAAAAAAATCAAGGAAAAATAAAAAAAAAAACCAAAATATTAAAAATTTGAGAAAAACTAAAAAAAGAAAAAGAAAAATCGACAAAATTCTAGGAAAAAAAACCACCATGAGACTTTGCAAATAGTTATAGGAAGGCAAAACTAGCTAGGACGAACTCTTTGTTTGGTTTATCATTTGCAGAGGTGGCAAAACCCAATCCGATCCGAAAACATATTCAACAAAATTCGAGTTGACCAAGAAAAATCAAGAATCCCTACCCAACCCAACATGCATCCGAAATTATCTGAACCTGAAGAATCCAAATCATTTGGCCACACAAACACGAAATGACTCAAAATCAAAGAAGAGAATCCTAAATGAACCCCACACCACCCAAATACAAGCAAACGAGAAATCAATTTATACATTGAAATGATTTGTACGGAATATGACCCGAAATTGAATTTGATCAGAGTGAAATTAACCTAACCCATCAATATGCCGCCTCTCCTACAATTGAAACCGAGATAAACGTACGTGCATTTGAATTATCCGAGATTCGACAAAATTTGGGACTAGTAATGACTTGAGTGGAACCACAACTTGAAATGCGACTCGACCTGAAATTTATAAACCAAGATTACATGTATCCGTTGCAATCTGAAACCTAAATTAACTAGACCAAAAAGGATCCGACCAATTGTATATACATAATTTCATTTTTTTCAAAGACACGAAAACTAGATTATTACATTTTCGTTCACTTAAAACAATTGTAATTGCTCCTTGTTACTAACGATTGTAGTTCCTTGAAGCACTCTCACAAGATCATCCGAATCTATCAATGCTCTTTTTATACCATCCAATACTCAGTTACTAACGAAATATAGAACAAACAATTTTGAGATAACGCGGGGTGGGACCAATGTTTGTTCAACCAGAAAAAAGAGAACATGTCAAGTCAACATCTCCCAACTCTAGGTGTGAACAAGGTAAGGGAACTAGTGATTAGAACTTCACAAGATAATCGCTATGATCACATCAATTAGTCGCTACAAGTTAGGGGATAACATATCTAAACCATCAAGTCAATTTGATTCTTCGCAAATTGGCAAGAGGAAGCACGAGAAAATAAAAAATTTCATTGGGGTTGACCATTAGTTGTTTAATTCAAGCTTTAGCTAAACGACGTGCCGTGCAAGAAGGGAGGCGCACACCCACAATTCAAACCCTCCCCAAATAACGATGGCGACACAAGTTGAAATCCCAATGGGAACGCAAGGAAAAGGGTGGTGGGCGGATTAGGTTAACGCCAAGAAACGACAAATTATCACTTTTGTCAGACGTGGATTCGCATGATGATGATATGATCTTCTCTGTATTATAGAAATAGCACGGAGATACGAAAGTCGCGGCAATCATAAAGATAAGGAAGGAAGAAGACGCAAGAATCAACAGGGTCGTGTAGTTCCAAGGATTCTATCACATGGTCCGCGTTCGGAAGTTGCGGTTGGTTGAAGAAATAATGGTTGAAAATTGAAGAGGGTAGTCGTGGTTGGCTTTAGGTGCGAATAGGAAGCACTGCCTTGGAATCTGAGATTACGCTTCTGTAGTTACTTTAATCAAATGGGGTTGATGAGGACATGTGTAAAAAGCACGTGTTTGGACAGTAGGGTTCGACTCATGAGGATGATCTTTTCCCTCTCCTGGAGTTTCCGTTACATGATAGAGTGAGCTATGTTGAAATATTTTTCTTTTGTGGATAATGACATAAATGATTTATGAACTTTGATTTAGTGTTGAATTTGTTCAACGTAGTCACTGAACTTTAGCCCAATATGTAATGTGATCTCTGAACTTTTAATTTGTTTAATGGACTTTTGGTATATATTTAACATAAACCCTGTACTATATTCATACAGTTAAGGGACTAAATCGAACATCTGCCAAAAGTTTATGGACCACATTAAATAAAATTATTCAAGGACCACATTACATATTGGACTATAGTTCATATATCACATTGAATAAATTAAAATTTTAAAGATCACATTACATATTAGACCAAAGTTCAGGGACCATTTATACCATTTTTCCTGACAAAAATCGTAATCCTTAACTTTCTTTTGCATATATCATTTGACATGGAAAAACCCATTATTTATATACACATCGAAAATTTACATTTAAACCCCTCTCACCTCATTCTCTTTCCCTTACCTTTTCTATCTCCGTAATCCTCTTGCATACAACAAACACTTAGTTCCGTTTTCCCCAAAAATGACCAATTTTGGTTATTATGGACATGTGATAAATTTAATTGATTAGAGCAGAGTTTGGCCATTTATGACTAGAATCATTGACAACTTGAAAGAATTGACAAAAGTGGAGTCAATAATCTCAGATGCCGCTGTCAATGTTTTGGGATCAAGCAATCTAAGGAGTAACCATCAATGTAGTGAAATAAAACAACTGTCAACATAGCGGAGTCGAAGAAACCGTCAAGGTAGAGGGGTCGATATAACTATTAGGTAACTATTTGTAAATTCTATTTGTAACTTCCCTTTGTAACCTTTGTTTGTAATTTCTTTTACAACCTTCGTTAATAATAGTCGATTGTAAGTTTTAAATAGCTACATCGTACTCTTCAGAGATCCCCCTCCCCCCATACAAATCAAAAAAATATACTAATACAAATCAAAAAAATATACTAACTTTTAGTTATCTTTACTTTCTAATATTGTACGTTTATTTTTCCAGACTCGCGTCGCTAATTAAATTTCGGCGTGTTTCTTTGCTGTAATTTCCAGATCCGTGTCGTCGATTAAATTCTGATGTATATCTTTATCCAAGGTGTTAGGTCATTGATTATATTTCAGCGTATCATCTTTACATGCTTAGGCTTTGTCACCGATTAAATTCCGGCATAGTTTGTTTACGCTCGATTCTATCATAGAGTTTGTATCTTCCAAGTTTTGTCGTCGATTAAATTCTGGCACAGTTTGTGTTTGTACAGTCCCATTTGTATTCAAGTTGTTGATTTTCTTATGACTTATGATATTTTCTGTCCGAAGTCAGCACATAACTTGTCTCCAATTGAAAATCGAAGAATGACTTTCGGTAAAATATATTTCATCATTGAAGAAATTTCGGCGAAATAAGTTCACCGAGTCACCCCCACACTGTCGAGCCACCGTCAGATGTCGACATCCCAAAACAATTTAACGATAAATAGAGAAGGTTGTTGGATCCAAATCCTTTATGGTGGCTTCAATGAGGAGGATTCTTGACAAACACCAGAAGGAAATGACTAACCACACGATAAAATAACTCATAGACGTGATCAAGCCCATGATCGTCAACACCTTCCATGAGGTCATGCATGACCAGGAATGTTGAGCCATTTATTTCACATGCAAGTGAATTCTACCAATCCTGCACCTTCTAAGATTTTGCATAGGTCTGAAATTGTTGGTACGATCGAAACTAGTGGGACGATACTTGTCGGTGCCTAATATTGTGGCTTTTGGGTATATTCCTCCAACTCTTAATCAATTGAATAGCAAAAATAATTTAGGCTGAGTAATCCTACCACTAATGAAGATTTTACAAAGGCCTAAAAATTCTATATACCCTGAACCTAAGTGGCAAGAATGTCAAGTCTATCGACCTATCTACCTTGAACTTAGGAGGTAGGAAAGGTGTCAACTTACGAATCCTATTCGAGTGGCTAAACTTGTATTACAACAATTAGGTGCCGACAAAATAATGGTCACACCATTATATGGGAAGCCACATCCTAATTGGATTAACACTATACCTTACCAAAGAAAATTCAAAACTCCTGACTTTGCTGTTTTCACTAGCGAAGATGACCAATCGACCATTGAACCCATTGGTCGATTTCTTGCCCAATGTGGAGAGATAAGAACAAATGAATTCATAAGACTTAGGTTATTCCCTTTGTCTTTATAAAAAAACTGCCTTTACTTGGTATACAAATTTATTTCCTAATTCAATCCATACTTGGGCTGAGATGGAAAGGCAATCTTATTCTCAATTTTATATAATGATGCTTGAGGCATCGATTGCTAATTTGGTCAGAATCTATCAATATGATAATGAATTGGTCAATTAGTTTGTTGCTCAATTCAAGAGGGCTAGAAATAGATGCATTTGGCTTTTAGTAGATTGAAATTCAAATTTAGAGAAAAGTTTGAAGGCCAAAATTTTGCCAATTTATCCCAATTAGCAACGAAAGTGTTTAAGTATGAACAATTAGACAAAGATAGAGGACCACATTAAGACTTTACACAAAATGTGCTTTTTGTGGAATAATATGATCAATATGATAAATCTGACCAAGATAAAATTCAGAAAGAAAAAATCAAATTTACCGATACAAGGCGGCACGTGATAACTCTTGATTACCTAATTTTAAAGAATCAAATGATCGATGAATCATTCAATTCTTGCATAAAGAAATGAAAAATTTTGGTTATTATCGACATGTAATAGGCTTAATGGATGAAAGTAGAGTTTGGTCATTTATAAATAGAATTATTGATAACTTGATGAATTGATAGCTTGAACAAATCGACAAAAAGTGGAGTCGACAATCTTGGATGTAACCGTTAATGTAGTGGGATAAAGCAATTAAAGGAGTAACCATAGGAATAAAGAAATTGTCAATGTAGCGGAGTCAAACAAATTGTCAAGGTAATGGAGTCGAATAAACCGTCATGGTAGTAGAGTCGATGTAACTGTTCGCTAACCATTTGTAACCTCTATTTGTAACTTCCCTTTTTAATCTCTGTTTGTAGTCTCCCTTCGTAACCTCTGTTTGTAACCTCATTTTGCAATCTCTATTGATAATTGTCAATTGTAGGCTTTAAATAGGCACACCGTACTCTTTGGAGACCCCAGAATAAATCAAACAATTTAGTATGTTTCAATTATCTTTACTTTCTTGCACTATACCTTTATTTTTCCCGACTTGCGTCGTTGATTAAATTTCGACGTGTCTTTTAGCTATAGTTTCCCGATCCACGTTGCCCACGGTAGGCTTGTTGCGACCTACCCCGTCCCGATCGGGTAGGCCAAGAGCTATTTATCAATGGATATGAACATTAATTGATTTGTTTGAAAGACAAACCAAATAATTCATTAATCCAAGGACCGAGGCACTCGCAAGCCTCATACCTCATGTGACGAGAATTATCTAAACTATGCATTCGATCGGAGTCGTCACTAGCTATGATCAAGGGTTGGCTAGAAACCTTAATCGAGATGCATGAGTATCATCTTGATATGCGCGAAAACTAGAAATTCTAAAGATCGGAGACTTGATTATACTAGCAATTAATTAGTGTCCTTTCGGTATCTAAACTTGAATGTTCGCAAATTAACGTACCGGGCAGCTTATCGAAAAAGCTTAAGATTCCACCTAACCGTGCTAAAAATGAAATATAAAAACCCAAGTATTAAAAGTGTGCAATTAGATAATCATAAAGAAAATAAACAACTAGCGACCTGGCAACATCTCTAAAAAGAAAAGGCAATTAAAAGCTCTAAAGTAAAACCCTAATAGCTTATCTGGATTTTTGGGAATTTTTTAAAGGTTTTTTCAATTTTTGCAAGTTTTAAACTAAGCCTAGAATGAGATTAACACTAAATCTAGTGAAATTAAACCAAAAACTGATTTCTAAACAATTCCTAATTTTCTGGATTTTTGGGATTTTCCTGAATTTTTCTGAATTTTTTTAATTTAATTTAATTTTTTAATGTTTTCTTTTTTTAAATTTTTGGAATTTTTTAATTTTTTTAAATGATTTTCAGAATTTTTAAATTTTTTTTGGATTTTTAAACATTTTCGAATTTTTTGAAATTTTTAATATTTTTTGAATATTTAATTTTTTATGTTTTTATTAATAAAATAAGGATTTCGGACCGGATCCCCGGATCCGATCCGCCCGACACCTGACCTGACTCTCTCCGTCCGGGACCCCATTTTCCATTTCTTTTCTGATTGTTTTTTCTTTTTTTTCCCTCTTGTTTTTTTGTTTCTTTTTCTTTTCTAATTTTTCTTTTTACTGGTCTTCCTCCCCTTTCGTGCCTTCCGGTCTTCTCCTTCCCAGGCGTCTTCATGGCGTCTTCTTCCTAGTGGGTTCACCGAGAGTTCCCTTTCTCGGATCTCCACCGGGACCTTCCCTGGCCATCGCCACCGTTTCCGACCGTCCACATGGCAACGCTAAGCACCACGACCGCCACCAACTCACCATGCACACTCGAGCGCCGAGCATTGAAACCGCGGCCACCAAATGGCCAACACCAGCAGCAGCTTTCTCTCCTTTTGTTTTGTTTTATACAGTCACCAAACCATTCAAAGAGCATCTCACTCAGCAAAAAGAAAAACTCATACCTACGCACATCAAAATGAAAGGACTGGAGATTAAGAAGGCTGACTCTTGACCGTGGGGATCATCCGCGAAGGTAATGCACGGTCTATTCGAGCGGAGCCTGGGTCGCGACGAAATCACATGGCAAGCAAAGGAAGCAAAGCGTCAGTGACAAGATTAGAACACCATGTGTATAACAAAGTTTTAGGGTGTCGGTTTTACAAAAACAGATTCGGAGCTCTTTCGAGCATTTTGTCGAATAGATGACATCCAAGCTCAAACAAGTGCTTAAGACTGAGATTCGGTGCGATTTTTGACTTAAACGTGACATTTAAAGATCTAAACGGCCATATTTTACCACAAAACAGTCTCGGTTTACAATGAAACACTAACAATCATCACAAATAGATTCGACGTTCTAAGCCTATGTTGTTTCATTGAGACCTTTTATCGAGCTGTGCGACTAGAGTAGGGGCTTCTAGCTCGAGTTTTATGCAACATCCGACTTAGACATGGTGGGTTACACTCTGAATGGACCTCACTAGCCACAAAATAGCCTCGGTTTCGACCCGTTTCGTCGGACGAGTCTCAGCGATTTGACCTTATCAAAACAGGGGAGAAAACAGGGTGTTTCGGGAGTTCCCTGGTTTCGGTATCCGCTGTGATGGCAAATGGCGACCAGCGGGTGGATCTTCGACGAAGACGACAGCTATTCCGGCGAGCGGGATGGGCCTTGACGCTCTTTCTCTGCTGCTCCCCCCGTCTGTCTTCTCTAGTCTGTGACTGACCGAGACGGAAAGCGACGGCTGGAGGCGACGGACGTCCGGCGACGGTGACCGGTTCACCGGGAGGGGGGAAGAGATTTGCCAGCGATCCTCACAGGTGGAGGAACCGGAGCACTCTCTTCTTAGACCCCTTCCCCTTTTCTCTCCTTTGAATCCAGCGTCCCCCCTCTCTCTCGGTTCCCCATCGTTTTAAAACCGAGCTCCTCTTTTGTCCTCGTCCAAAGGACTGTACCGGCCTGGCATAACCGCTCGACGTTGCGGCGCGCTTCCCTGCCGCTGGTCGTTCCGTCCTCTGTACCTTCCGCGATTTGTCACTTCTTTCTTCGTCGCTTCTGCAACGTGAGCAAACGTGAGGGAGAGGGAGAGAAAGAAGAGGGGCTGGGCTGAGAGGAATAGGAGCAAAGGGGACTGGGCTGAATGGTGCAAAATTTGGGCTCAAGCACAAGTAGGAATTCGAGGGCCTAGCTTCGACGGGCCGGATCCCACCCGCCCGATTTTGTCTCCTTTTTTTTTTAAAAATAAATATCCTCTAATGATATTATCTTATTATCTCTCTTTTGCACTAATTTGGCCCATTTACCATTTAAGCGTTAATTTATCGAGGTGAGGCAAAATTAGGTGTCAACAAGGCTATACGAGCATCTCTAATGGAGCTCGGCCATGGCCGTCAAATTGAGTTCATCAATCTTGATCTGCATTTGAGTTGGTGCGACGACGATCGCTAGCCTCAGATCTAAGGTCAATGATGGTTGTGAGGGGCATCGTTGCCGAGTGGTTAGAGCTCTATATGTCAAATCTAAGGATACGGCTCTACCACGACGATCAAGGCGACCAAATCAAGGTCATCCGACCTCAACTGACATCTAATCAAGCCTGTATTCTGGAGCGAGGGAGGGAGGTGGGTGGGGTTAGGGCTTCTTTAGGGTGGAATTTGAGAAACCATGCCCGAATGAGATACAAAAGTGATGATTTTAATTTAGGTTTTGAAACAAGAGGAGGGTATTCGATACATAGAGTAAAATAGAGGATGATATTTGCAAATTTCTCAATTAATTTACTAGAAAGTAATTTTGCTGCGACACACTAGCCATATCATTGTTACGTAAATGCTTCCTTCTGTTTTGTAAGGATTTATATCATCTCACATCGGCTCATTTCAAAGGAGCTTATGTTATGACCTGATGACTTGTCAACAACCAAAATGAAGAACTAATGCCAGGTCTAAACCCTAGTAGAGAATCAACTCGTGAGCGAACTCCAAATCACCACGACCACCTTTGTGCTCCATAGTAAAATTATGAAATAATATTAAAGGAATTATAGCAACTATTGATTACCCTTATGTACACCTTAAAATTACTTCGACACGTCAATATCCAAAGAGGAATATTTCATCTACCGTTTACACGACCAAAGTAATAGAACCCAGCAATCACAATACCCGAGTATTATGCATGCTGACCAACTTTGCGCTCGGATTTTGAAATGAAAACAAATCACTTGCGACGACTTGTTTCTTCGCGTATCGCGGTCGCCCACTGGACCAAAGTCGCCTAACCAAAAGCCTTGACAAAAACCTCAGTAACATTGGGCACCTGATCAAAGGCTCAAACCTGGTCGAAAACTCCACTTTTTGTGGCCCAACAGGCCCGTGGGCCATTCTCAGCCCTTGATCTTGGGACCCACTGTATCCAAAGGCCCAGATGCGCCGGCACCAGTGCGTCGGCCCCACCCAATTAGCTAACCTCAGAATATGAGATTGTGATATCATATCAGAATTTGGTGGTTGGGGAAGTCCTATGGTACGAGATCAGTCCCGCAGCAGATCTGGACGGTTGGATAAAAGGAGAAAAAAGGACATCCGTTCGATCTCCTTTCATCAATGAAATCGGTTATCTGCGAAACCAATTTCATTTGACTGAGGAAAGTCACCGGGAATAAGGGAAAGTTTTTGACTCATAGGTTGCTTGAAAAAAAAAATTTTCTGGTTAAATTACTATTAATAAGGACAGGTATGATTGCAAAAGAAAAGCGACGATCGATTAGTTAATTTACTAGCAATAGGACAGAGAAATTTTACTATAAACTTAGGTAGATTACTATTTTCAGCGGGATAATACGAATCGTAGAACTTATAGAACCTACAATGACAATATTAAACGTGCGTGCTATAACGAGAAGTTACAAAAAGATATGCAATGGTAAATTATTATTAGTGAGGAAAATTACGAATTCCAAAGAAAAGTTACGATCAATTAAGTGATCTACTCACAACTATAGGACCTACAGAATATGCAACGGTGAAAGGAAAATTAAGTCCTCCATAGTAAAATTATGAAATTATATTTAATAGGTAATTTACTATTAGCGTGGACCATTACGAATGCCAAAGAAAAATTACATAGATTGCGTAATTTACTAGTAATAAAAGAAGGAAATTTACTATTAACTTAGATAGATTACAGTGTGGAATAAGACCTAAAGAACTTATGACTACGAAAAGGAAATTACATCCTCTAAAACAAAGTTACAAAAGTATATTTAATCAGTAAATTAGGGTGCATTTGATAACCATTATGTTCTTGGAAATAATTTATGAGCATTTAAAAGCATTTGATAATTGTCCAAATTTTCTATTTCTGGAATAGAAAAAGAACAAAAATACATTTGGTAACTATACAAAATTTCTTTTTATTAATGATATTTTAATAATATATTGACTTTTTTAATATTTATTTTTTTTCTTATCCTTCCTTGACCCATGGCTGGTGATTGGCCATAGGGCAGGGCTGGTGAGGGCGTTGCAGCCCTCGCAGGCCACAAGTGAGGGCAAGGGACCCTCGCTCAGGCCATGAGCTACCCTCGCCGGATCAAGCGAGGGTTCGGCGAGGGCGATCCTCACCCAGGCGGCGAGGGTCCAGCCCTTGCTAGATCCGGCGAGGGCCGCCCTTGCCTAGGTCGTGAGGGTCTAGCCCTCGTCCTCGCCGGCCCATGACGCCCTTGCTAGTGGTGGACCATAGGCTAGGAAAAAAAAAGAAAAAAAAAATTTCTCTTATATTTTTGATTCTTGCTCTTAGAATCTAGAATCAACTTTTTTAAATTCTCGATTCTGTTCCAAAACTATTTTCAGGAACAAATTTGTTCTAGGGAACAAAAAATTTACCAAATGAATTTATGTTATTTTTTATTTCTGAGAATAAAAGAATATAATTAGGCATTGTTTGGCCAATTACCAAACATGCCCTTAGTTTATAGTGAGGACAATTATGAAAGGCGAAGGAAGTTACCATCTCTTATGTACTTTACTAATAATATGAGAGGGAATCTTCTATTAGTTTAGGTAGATTACTATATTTTGTGGAATATTACCAATCATAAGAAAATAACTTATGATGATAAAATTGGAATTACATCCTCTAAAGAAAATTTGCAAAAGGATATTTCACCGGTAAATCTATTAGTGAGAAAAAAGACAAGCTTTAGAGGACAATTACGACGAATAAGGTAGTTTACCTTGTTACACGGAAAGTTGCAAAAATATGACCTGAAAATTTACGAGAAAAAAAGAAAGTCACTATCATTTCTTTTTGGAAAATTACGAATGCACCAATAAAACAAAGTTATGAACCCACGGAGCACCAAATTCATGAGAACTTAAAAGAGAATTACTGTTGCTTTGAGGAAAATTGCTAACCAAAAAATAATCATAAGGAGCACAAAAATTACGTGAAGAAAAAATAAAATTATTATTGTTGGAAGAACTTTATAAGGTACAAAGGGAAGTTGTGATCAATGAGTTAGTTTGATTAAAGCGTTTTTTGGCTAAGGCAAAGCTCAAGACCAATACTCTTTTCTAATTGTTTGATTAAAATACATTTGACTGAAGAAATAAAAAGGTAAACGTTTCTGTACGACAAATTAAAGGTCATTAACTTTGTCCTTATCTGTAGTTTTGTGACATTTTATCATAAAAAAAAGTAAAATTCTAACAATTACACAATATTAATTATTATAAATTCTAAATAAAATATGAATACTCTATGGTTCAAATAAGTTGTAATTATTGATGTTCCGTTAATTGTGAAGATATATCATTCGTAAAATAAACTATTACTATAATCTTGAAGTTATAGGACTTTCGTATTCTTTCTAACTTCCATATAATTAAAAGCAGGAAATGTACTAAATTGTATTGAAAAAATATATTATTTACTAAAATATTATTCTTGATTATTCACTTATTAAGCCCTCTGAGTCTTGATAAATAAGATACACTATAAATTGGACATCCCTATTTACTTACAAACTAAATCATAAGATGTTCCCTCTTGTTTAGTTTTAAAATTGACTGAATTTTTGTATTTGATGAAACTTTTCGACACACTATATTTGGAATACCTTCTCTTAATCTATTTTCTAAAATTTAAACCAATAAGAAATAGAAGTTTGGGATGACAAAACAAAATTAATCACTTACTTTCCTTTATATATGTGAATTTATTTTCTCTTTAATCATATTCGAAAGTTTAAACTCAATCACATATATATCTTTTCGGATGACAAATCAATAATTTTATTGGTCGAAGACGAACGAATTGGGAGATTTATGACATGTTTCTTGGCATGTGCCAATCATAAAAGGCAAATTGAAGTGCCACATGTGGAGGAGTAGACATATATTCTCTCAATTTCGATTTTAATTATATATTAGTCATATGACGCATGCGTTGGTAAACGCATATTGAAATATATTTACTCTAACTTTTGCTATTAATATCCATACTTTGTATACATATCGGACATAACATATATGTACTAAGGTCATTTTCCCCTGAGCTTATAGAATATCAAATAAATATTTGCGAAGTTGGAGATACTTGAAATTCTAAACTGAAAAAATAGACGCACAGTGGAAAAATTAGAAGAAGAGTTTTATTCCATTATTTTCCATTTTTTCTTCATTACTTGGCTTCTTATCTTTTTCTTTAAGCAATTGCTCATATTTCGATATCCTTATTGACAATTGAAATAAAGCAGCAAAATTCTGGCTTTCGAAATTTTCTCACAAACTGAATTTTAGTCCATTGAAAGCCAAGTTTGTAAACTTTTCTTTTAAGAGTGAAGTGAAGCATCTATTGCTAGCTTTTCAAATCGAGAGACAAATTGATCGATCGACTCAGTATTGTATTGATAGAATCTAGCCAAATCAACTACTGATAATTTGTGTAACATCATGTAGAATCGAGAATGGAATTTCTTTTCTATCTCTACCCAATTACAGACATAATTTAGCGGTAGATTACTAGACTGAGTAAAAGCTGTTTTTCACAAAGACGAAGGAAAAAGCTAAGTCTTAAAAATTCATATCTTCTTGAATCACCAAATCGGGCTATGAAGTGACCGACATGTTCAACTATTGATTGATCATATTTTCGTCTGTAAAAATGGAAAAGTTTGGCATCTTTACACCTTTAGGAAAGGTTAGTTATCAACCAATAAGGTCTAATCACTCCCTTATCTAACCCTAATTGTCGTTGAGCCATTTCTACTATTTTCTCCGTGGTTGGCTGATAGTTTGGTTATAAGGTAAGATTGATCGGCATATTAAGCCTACAAGCAATATTTGCCCCATTCGATGGCATAACTGCACTGATTGACCTCGCATTTTGAATCTGTGGCACTTATCAAGTCTGTCCAACAATCTAACCTGCCAAATTGTTAGTCCCGGTTTCATTATTTTAGGCAACAATAATGTTGGATATTTTCATTATTGTGACCTTGATTTGAGGAATCTGGCCTTGGCAAAATTCTTTTCGAAGGTTGAAAAATGTGGCCTAGATTACAGATTATATCTGGCCTTGCCAAAATTCCTAGCCATGTCTTCGAGTAATCTTCTTATAGTCGACCCATAATTGGATATGGTGCAACTTCTTTTAACTGCTCCTCAGTAAGATGCCTTTGCAGATTGGCATCTCCTGAACGATTATTTCGTGCCGATTTTCCAGCGACTGAAGTTTCAGAAGGCACAAGTACCTTATTACCAGCCTGTGGCAATAGATTGTTATAGCCAGCAGCATTATGATTCTCTTGATGACTACTAGTTTTCGCCATTCAACTTCCTCAAATCGGCAAAAGTTGTCCCCCCGGGCGTGCCAAAGTCCCAGGAGATAAATTAGATCTATGAAGGTTATGGAAAGGGGTTCTTTGTTGATTATGGAAAGAAATGCAATGTCATGTAAATGCCGTTGTTCCATGAGAAATCAAGAGAAGTAAGTGTTGGTTTTTTACGGAATATGCATAGTTAAATTAAATATAAACGCAGCGAAAAGATATAACCATACATGTATCTTCAAAGGCGTTATTCGTGTGTTTCAATAAAAAATCAGAAGACTATAGGGGGTTAAACGGATTATCTCTCGTAGCGTGCCCAAAACGATTTCAGTTCAGACGTTCTTTGGTTCGAGCCTCATAGGCGTCGAACCTTTAGTTCAGACACACCACCAATCGCACGACGAACGGAAGAAAGAACTTGCTGATAATTACTACTATAATTGTGTTAGCAATCTCATGGCGACAATTCTCCGCATTCTCGATTTTCAAGTCACGACACCGGAAGAGGGAAAACGTATTTTTTTTTAACTCTCAAGCGGACATAATATTGCATACGCTCATTTTCATCATCATCCTACAACTGTTGCTGATCACACATTTTTATATGTGCGATCAACAATAGTTTCTAATTGCATGCATGATCCGTAACGGTTGATCGTGCATGTGTGCACATTGCACACGGTCAGCAACCGTTTGCTGATCATGTGCCATGCACAGGGTCAGCTACTTGCTGACCACATGTGCATGAGCAATTTTTTTTTTGTTAAAATTAACCTCACACCATAAGCAACAATTGTTGATCGTGTGATGCACTTTTAATTAATTTAATATATAAAAGTGCACGACTAGCATATGTGTATTTCATGAGCATCATATGCACACACTCCCATGAAAAAACTTAAATTAAATTAAATCACATTTAATCTAATTTCAGCCCGACTCAATTTGATGGCAAACATATTTGCAATATTGTCTTTTCCGTACAACGCCATCCTAAATTGGTTATGGTGTGTGACATCCCTAGATTTATCATTGAGTTGGTAATAAGACTTGCACTAACACATTAGTATTCTCAAGAGATTTGATTGTCCCAATCAACCTCTAGGCCCTATAAGCCATGATTGACATTTAGCAATATGTCATGCTATCCAAACAGTGTGAAAGCTTTAAGAACATAATGAACCTGTCAGCTTTGGCTACAGTATAATTCAATCCCTCTGCCTTACTATGTCCTGATCGAACAAAGACCATGGAATATTTGTCAAGCCATCAATTCGATCATATGCACAAACCTAATTAACATGCATTTTGTATGAGACATGAACAATTCATTCATGATTACAACCCCGGCCGAGGATTTCAATGTAGTGTCAAGATTAGATTGCATAGGACATCATTATTGTACCTTGCATATAACAAGGAGACATGTTCCATTTTGCGCACACGTGTAACTTCGTATGTGAACGAACTATGGCCATCAAGTATAGTGACGAATTGATGAACCGGTAATATGCGCACCTGTGAACCATAGCCAACCAACATACAAGTCAACACTATGCCTCAGGTCTAAAAATTATTTACACAAGACCAGAGCATGAACGATTAGACATTGACCATGCTAAAAGCTTCAATGTTGCTAATCGTTCTATGCATGTCACGTTCAGTGAATTTGTCTAGTACAAGCACCTGCATTCTAAATCGGGCATCACAATACCTTATGACTCTTGACTCGGCATTCCCTTAAGTATCCAATACTAAATGGTGAAATTAAGAGTACACCGGTTTCAACAGGATCATTAATATCCACTTAATGATCCATTGATTAGGAACAATTTAAAGATTCAGTCTAATTATGAACTTATCACACATATTCTTAACATATCAAGAATAGGTCCAGTCACAACTGATCTTATTGAATCATTTATATATTTAAATAATTAGACAAATGAATGAATACGTCCTTGCCATTAAATAAATAATGAAATTGATAGTACAATTTAAATCCCTAACATGTAACTATTACATGGTAACTTTAGGGCATATCTCTAACGGTAACTTCATAGATCTGATCAAAGCTTGAAAGTAAGTTGTTTTTGCTAGCTAAGAAAACAAATTATAACTTACAAGTAACCCCTACTCGCACTAAAACTACAGCATTGACAACTAAAGTAATATTTCGAAACAAAAAGAGAATGAAGAACACAGGTTCGAAATAGAATCTTACTTCACGAAACTGGAGAAGTTGCTGTGCTTGAAGTATTTCGAGAAGCAATCTACGAAGCTGCTCTGTCGGGTTCGAATGATGCTTCGAACGACCTCCAACTTTGTAGATTGCAGCATTGTCGATGATTTGTAAGTTTTTTCCTTCAAATGAAGAAGAGGACTCGGACGAAGAAGCAATCAAGGACAAAGAACGAAACTGAGACGAAGAGATCTCGGACGAAGAAAAGATCGATGGAGAAAATCACAAGTCAAAAGAATAAGATGAACAAATTTGGGGCAAACCTATGTTCTAGAGCTCAGCGTTCAATTTGGGGCAAAGTGCAAAAAGATGTCGTTTTTTCTTGGACCAAAACAGCATTGTTTTGCAAACATGAACTTCCTCACTTAAGTTACTTTGTCAGGTAGGAGGGAAAAATGATTAAAATAAGCTACGTTAGTATTTTCAGTTTGCCAAAATGGTTGGAATTAATAGAGGGGTCTTGATTGCAATAATTTGATAAATTTTAAGACTTGATTGCACTCTTTTCAAGTTTTAGGGCTAAATTGTACATTTGCAACAAGTTTTAGGACTTATGATGCACCTATTCCAAAACTAATTTTATGGTATTTGATTATAAGTTAATCCACCAAAGGCAACTTCTATTGATAAAACTGACATGTAATGTAATGACTAATAAATTCAGGTTAATATCTTATTTGTTTACATTGTAATCCATCAAAATAACAAGAAATACAAATATAAACTAGAAAATAAATAATGAAACCGTCTCTGTAAAATATTACATATGATATGTTTTTTTTCTTCTTCTGAAAATGTAGAAGAGCAAAGCATGAATGAAGTAGTAAACAAGATTTATGGAGGAAAGAACAGGTAAGACTTATCGGAAAATAAAATTGATGGGAGATAGAGAATAGACATAGAGTATGCTTTCTTCTCATTCGGACGTGCAACAAGAAATCTAAAAAACATAATTTCCTTTTTACAAGAAGGGAATTTTGTTTTTCCAATCTAAGTTTGTCGCTTTTAATCCATAGAGTATGCTTTCCGTCGATCAACTAATTTTCCATTGTCCAAACACTGATCCTAATTTTTTTTTCTGAAATGATTTTTCATCAAATGACTAATTCTAAAAGGAGCAATCTTTCCAAAATTTTGCTTCCCTAAAGCTCATGTATGCACAAGTAACATAATAACTGTCACGTAGGTATCAACAAAAGAAGCATGGAGAACAAGATAATAACAGTCTAGACTGTACAATTCTCCACAAAAGCAAAAGGAAACTCTTGTAAAGTCGGGGCATGATCACCCTCAAAGCACCATGAGTAAGAACCTCTGAAAAGGTAGGAGTAGAACGAAGCTAGACGATATGCAGCACGATCAGCAATCAGTGAGGAAGTCACGCCGTTCGGAGGCCCCAAGCTGGGGACGTGAGTAGATGTCAGACCCAAAAGAGGATCATGACTCGGGAGAGGAACAAAAACAGGCGCAATCGCTGGCTCTCATCCCAGAACCGGGCCATTTGGCAGAGGAGCAAAAACAGTAGCAGTCATCCACCTTGAGCTCGGGACAGTAGCCATAACATGTAAAGGTGTAGGAGAACAAATCATAATGAAAACCAGCAGAGGTGCACACGCTATAGGATGGAAAGGTGATTTAGCCCTAGGCAGAATGACTGTCGGATGAACTGAGGCCTAGGAGGGGAGGCTTGCGTATCGACACTAACCCTCCTGGAAATCTCAACATCTACAACCCTATGATATAGCTACTTATTCTCCACCCTCAGTCGAGCTATCTCCTTTACCAAGCCGGACTACTGAGGATCGAGGAACACCCTAAGGGCCTGACCACCAACAATCTATCCTCCCTGAGCCCAAGTAGTAGGGATTATGCATCCAGGGGAATGAGAGGCAAACCACTCAGAGTAATTACCCTCAATCACCAGTCCTCCTACATCCACACGGTGATAAGATGATGAGGGACATCGCGAAATGACAGAAAGGTAGAAAAACAAGGACTCAATGGAATGCGACCGAGCAAACCAAATTGGTGTGAGAAGCGGTCTCCTATATAAAACTTCGTAGACTCGAGCACGACAAAAGCAATATGCTTGGCTGATAGGCCGTGAGCATAAAGGGCATCTCCGTTATCGCCCTCTAAAATACGCTAAAAAGGTTGACTGCGATATGCACAAAACCATTATGTCAGGAAAACACCACAAGAAAGCAAAGGGTCGATGAAAATAGCGGAGACAAAGCCGATTTCCTCACCTAATTGGATATACTAGAGCTGACAAAACACCTACATGTATGTTCGGAACTGAGAAGGGAATTGGGCATATCTAAAAAGCCATTGTAATTGATGCGGGTGCGGGGTGGGCGAATATGTTTTGAGTGATGATGAGATAGATGATAAACGAGATAATAATGGATTACGATCACCTCAAGACATAAAGGATGCGGCACTAGCCAATGATAAAGATCGGGATTGACGAAGTTCACCACCAAGGCTTCTAGGATAAGCCACATGTCAAGGATAACGGACTTCTTGATTCATCACCAAGAAAGAATCCATTTTTCAGGGATAAAGAACCGGGATAGATATCCGCTAGCACAGAGGAAAATCTCATATATTTTTAATATTCAAGTCTTGTCTACATACAAATGAGATGACAACTCTATTTATAATGTGATTCTACTTAATAATATAAAGGGTTAATACCATGAAAAACCACAAACTGGTATACTTGTGATAAATTTACCCCAAACTATTTTTTTGACCACAAAAAATCTTAAACTGGTACACCTATGATATTTTTACCCCGAACTATTTTTTTGACTATCAAAAACCCCACACTAGTATATATGTGATAATTTTACCCCCGAACTAATTTTTTTGGCCACCAAAAACCCTAAACTGGTACATCTGTGACAAATTTACCCTCCATTAGTTTTTGTTAAATTTTATTGTCAAATTGTGAAATTTAATGACACGTGGTAATTGACATGTGTACTGATTTTGGGTTTTACCCCTTTGTTTGTCACAAGTTTATCAATTTGTGATTTTTTGTGATATTAATATAATTTAACGGACACTAATAGAGGGTAAATTTGTCACAAATGTACCAATTTGGGGTTTTTAGTGGTCAAAAAATTAGTTTGGGGGTAAAATTGTCACAGATATACCAGTGTAGGGTTTTTGGTGGTCAAAGAAATAGATTGGGGTAAAATTGTTACAAGTATACCAGTTTGGGATTTTTAGTGGTCAAAAAAATAGTTCGGGGTAAATTTTTCACAGGTGTACTAGTTTGGGGTTTTTTGTAATAAAAAAAATAGTTCGGGGTAAAATTGTTATAAGTGTACCAGTTTAGGGTTTTTCGTGATATTAACCCTATTAATATAAAAGACTCTTGAAATCCTAGAAATAGAAATACTCATAAAAACTAGGAATCAAGACACTTAATAATTAGGATCAAATAGATGTATTGTAACCAGATAAAACTCTCCAAATTTTTGTACCAGCTTGGAAACCAAATAGCCACTTTAGACGATGAACAAACAACGAAGGAAATTAGAACGGCCTCCAGTTGCTAGGTAGTCAATTGTAAGCCTTGAATTCAACAAGAAGTCTTGTAAATCGACAACTATACCGCATAATCAGCAACTTCATCCTTGAACCCATATAGTTAAATTGTAACCAAAATTGGTTTTTTGTTTGCATGAATAGCGAATGTGTTGGTTCCATCGACAAAACGTGATTCGAGTTTGAGAGTAGATCGATTAAACCCGATGCTCCACTGATGCACGTGGAAACGTCTGAATACCAGAATGGGATCTAGGAGTAAAGATAGGAAGATACTCAAAGGACCAAAACAGGAGAAAGTACCAAAAGCCAGTAGGTGCAAGACTAGCCGCGAAAATATGATGCGCTCCCCTCAAGAAAGCTGCAATTGTGACTGCCCCCCGATTCATATTGGCCTAATCCGAACAATGTCCTGAAAAGAGAAACCACATCGGCAAGAATAGTGTCTTTATTGTTTGTTAAAAAGCGTGACCCTAGTAAGAACACTAACAAGTGGCGGAATCACTTTTTAAATTTAGGATCCGTTCGTTTCGCGAAAAATGTTACTTTTATGGAAAATGTTTTTCAGGTTTGAAATAAAAAAAAGTCTCCGAAAATATTTTCCGTTGTTTGGTATGGAAAAGATTTTCCTCCTTGCACTACTTTTAATAATTTTTATTTTTATTTAAAAAAATATTTTTAATGTTCTTTTTCCTTTTTTTTTCCTTCTTCTTCTTCCTCGGCTGACGACCGGCCACAGGTGAGCTCAAGCCTCACCAACCTATGGCGAGGCTTTGTCTCGCTTGATTCGGCGAGGCTGAGGTTGCCCAAGGTCGATCGAGTGAGCTGGGTGAGCTCGAACCTCGCTCGAGGTTGCCAGATGTTAGCGAGGCCATGGTGACCTTAGGTGAGGCTTGAGCTTGCCTATGGTCGGTTGCCGGTCGCTGCCATGGCCGGCAACTGGTTGGAGAAGAAGATAGAAAAAAGAAATAAAAGAAAAAACAAAATATAAAAGATAATTAAACATAATAAAAATTTAGAATTTTAGAAAAAGAAAACAAAAATAATTATAATGAATGATGAAAGAATGAGGGGGGAAAATGTTTTCCTCTTTTCAAAAAGTGGAAAATATTTTCTTCCCTTTTGAAGGTGTTTTGTCCATTGAGGGAAAATATTTTCCATGGGTAGTTTATTTTTCGTGCATCGAAAAATATTTTCCATGAAACGAACGGAGCTGTAGTGTCCGAAGGAGCGAGTGCAAAATAATCCTCGACACCATGAAGCCGATTCACTAGAAGTGAAGAGTCCCTCCTTTCCATTGCCAGGTATCCCAAGTAGATCGAGTGCCTCTATGATATCCACATGTGTAATAGAAACTGGGGTACCCTTGAAGCAAATGCCAAGAATCTCGTGCCAATTTGGTGGAGTCGGCCCCAACTCAACAAGGGCAAGTTGCACGGAACTGGACTCACTAAACTAACCCTTCACCAGTGCAATCATGTATTGATGCACAAGCATGTCCGAACAAATAGATATGAAATGACCAAACCCAACAAAGGCTAAGGGTACGAATGGTAACCATTCTGCTCCAGAAATCAAATTCTTGTCCGGAATTGATTTATGGAATTCTTGCTTGAAATTGATTTCTGGAGGAGAAATCTATTTGGTAAAACATGATTAATTCTGCTCTAGAAATTGATTTTTGGAACATAAACCTATTTTGATTTGTTGATTTTTTTTGCACCTAAAAAAATTTAAATTTTACTCAAAGTGGGTGGCCATAGGTATTATAAACCATTTTGTAAATTTTTGAAATTTTTTTGGGCACCTAAAAAAATTTAAATTTCACTCAAAGTGGGTGGCCACAAGTATTCTAGGCCATTTTGTGAAGTTTATTTTTTATTTTTTTTATTTTTTTGGGCACCTCAAAAAATTTAAATTTTACTCAAAATAGTTGACTACGGGTATTTTAAGCCATTCCGTGAAGTTTTGAAATTTTTTATTTTTTTGGGCACCTCAAAAAATTTAAATTTCACTCAAAGTGGGTGGCCATAGGTATTTTAAGCCATTTTGTGAAGTTTTGAAAAATTTTATTTTTTTATTAATTTTCTTTTTTTTTGGCACCTCAAAAAATTTAAATTTCACTCAAAGTAGATGGCCGCAAGTATTTTAAGCCATTTTGTGAAGTTTTGAAATTTTTTATTTTTTTGGGCACCTCAAAAAATTTAAATTTCACTCAAAGTGGGTGGCCACATGTATTTTAAGCTATTTTGTGAAGTTTTGAAATTTTTGATTTTTTTTTATTTTTTAAAAAAAATTCATCAAAATTCATATTTTCCCGAAATCTGACTTTTTTTATTTTTTGGAAATTTTTATGAATTTTTCTAGAATTTTTCAATTTTTATGCATTTTTTGAAAAAAAAATTGTGAGAAAATAGGGAGAATGCATTCCGGAATCAAGAAGCTACGAAAAGTAGCTTCTCTTTTTCTTGCCAAAAACTCATTCTGGAATCAAGAATACATTCTGGAATCAAGAATGCATTTTGGAATCAAGTATTTTTAACAAATGCATTTTTATTCCAGAATGCAAAAATCGCTCCAGAATGCATTCCGGAACAGAATTTTTATTCCGGAATGCATTCCATATGCACCCTAAGTGGTCTCCATATGAGTGACGGGACCCTATGACTCGCTCATTGTTAAATGGCATTGTTTCGCCCAGGATGGGATGTGTTTTTGAGAGACACCCTTTGAAGAAGTGTCATTGGTTGTCTATTGAGGGAAGTTAATATAATTTCCTCATGAGAGAGAACGATAGAGACAACATACATACATCATACAGAAAAAAAACGTATGTTTCCTCTCAATTAGAAAACACATAAAAGGGTTCTATCGTTACTTTAAGAAGACGATCGGCACTAACGTTGTGGAACAAGAATATTTTCCTCGTGATTATATTTAGACTGGTGTGAAGTTGTAGATTCGTCTAACATTCGTCAGTGATTCAATTCACATTCCTAGTTAATTCGTTTATTGTGCGTTGAAAGGTTAGTCGATTCTTCGCGAACTTTTCCCCAACATTGGTATTAGAGCCTGAGTTATGATCTTTGCCTTGTTTATCTGTTGAGTTTTCTTTTGTTGTTCAATAAGGAAATCATTTAGTGAAATGATTTACATACTGTCTGCATGTTTGATGCATTGAAATTGCTATATGCATGATTGACACGAACCGGGTGTGAAAGACGGGTCTCGAGTTGAAAAGGGCTGTACTGCTTGGCTATTTTCTCGAAATATTTTTCGATGAAAATTAATTTTGATCACATAGCACGATAGATCTCGTCAAGATGAGAAGAATGATGGGTAGCACGCTTCCGGGGGACGCCGCATGCGAGGCAAGAAGCCGCTAGTCGCCGGCCAAGCACTGGTATTGCCCCAGCACACGCGCTTCGGCTTGGATTGACATTGTCGTGATGTCATCCATGATGCCATCGATGACGTTAGCTACTAGGACCCATTGACCCGACTCGGAGAATGACTCGACGATCCAACATGTTGACCGAACCGATGACCCGACCTGGTTATTAACCCGACGACTTGACTGGTTGATTGGTCAACGATCAGAATGATTGAACTGGTCAATAGTCAACTGGTTAGACTGGTCAACGGTCGAATCGATTAGACTGGTCGGACCTATGGATTGACCCCGAAGCGGGCGTCACATGCACTGTGCACTTAGGCAGCGTGTGTGGGCGGTAGGAGCTCCGATCGGAGTGTGGTTGGTACCATTGTGCTCGTATTGAAATTCTCTACATTGTGGTATAGTTATTTTACATGTTTAAAGCTTTTAAAGGTATGAAAATGTGTACAAAATCCTAAATACGGATATTTTTGGGGTATTATTGCAGTTTACCTATATTTCCCTTTGGTTTTGGAAATACATAAGCTATTTTACATGTAAATGACTACATATAGATTGTGTAGAGCATGGTTCATTGATGGCATGTATATAAGGCTTAACGTGCTTGTAATTTCAGTTCTGAGCAGACTCAAACAATGGTTGGAGGTTCATTTTCTATTTACTTGTATACCGCATTGGATTATAGACAATGCTTGAATTACTTGTACTTTGGTTAACATCATACTGTTCTCTATGATTGTATGAGAGAATGTGATCATTGCATGATATATTATAATCATCTTTTCGAGTGGGAGTTCATAGGATGGTAGAATTCAAAGGAATCCTCACCTAGAACTTAAATTTTGTGCAAATTGAACAAAATTAATGATAGGAGACAATCGTCACACAGAAGCTAATTGGGAACATAGTGAACTTTCGTTTCAGTGTTTTTTATCGAATTATCATTAATTTAGTTTGTCTTTATTGCAAAATAAATGTGTGTTAAAGTGAAAAATGTGCTAGTATCCATTTTGCGTTTATTATGTCAATGTGTAGTTATCATTGATTATGGCTTTGGCATCTAAGACCAATGTGGCTAACCTCAACAAGGTGAATAATTGAACAGTGACAATTTTAATATATGGCAACGAAAGGTTCAGTACATCTTTGAAGAATAAGAGGTTTTGGAGACCCTCAACCACAGTATGGTTGAACCTAAGCATGGAACTTCTGCTCAGCACAAAAGAGATCATGAAGCTTGTCAAGGTTAAAAAAAGAAAAATAGCATTGCTCGCATCATGCTGTTGAGTTGTATGCAAGATAATCTCATGTGCGAGTTGGAAAGTTTTGATAATGTAGGCTGCGCTGAAAGACAAGTTTGGGGGTACGCTTGCTACAAAATTAAGGAGGCTCACTATCAAGTTTGACACATTTTGAAAGCGCCAAAATCAAACAATGAGACAGCATCTTCGGGAGATGTCAAATATAATATGAGAGCTAAAGACATCAGGTCATACTCTAACTGATGAATAGTAAGTTAGTATGTTATAAGGTATCTTCCTAATAGTTAAGAGCTTATAAAAATCAATATGACGCACAATGAGAATATCACAACTTTTGACGATATAACACATCATTTGGAATTAGAGGATGAACGTCTAGAGGCTGTGAGATCTTCCATACATGCTTATGTTGTTGAATCTGGTTTGCGCAAAGTTTCGGGCTTCAAGCGCAATAGGAGCTACAAATTCAACAACAAAGGGAAGGAGACTGGTCAGGCGCCCAAGAAAGCTAAAACCCTACACCGCAAGAAGCATGGTGGGAAGAAGGACAAGGCAAAGATGAAATGCTACAATTGTGGCAAGCTGGGTCATTTTGCTCGTGAATGCACTGAATCGAAAGAGGTACCAAATTACTCCATTATTTCGAGTAATGTTTTTGTTTCTAGCACTATAATACTTACTGAATCTCATTATATATGGACAATAGACTCAAGAGCTATCGAACATGTAGCTAGAGACTGAGGAGTATTTGTGGAGTATCGTCGGATACAGATTAGAAGTATATGGATATATGTTGGAAATAACTCAAAAATTGAAGTGAAGAGAATTGACACATGTAAATTAAGTTTACTTGGTGGTCGAAGTCTATTCTTAAATAATGTCCTTTATGCTCCGATATTCGGTGGAACTTGGTTTATTTAGTTGTTCTTCTAAGCTTAGGTTTTGTTTTGAATTTTCATGATAATTGTGTTGATATTAAGTTTGGAATAGTTTATTATGGTTTTGGTCATATACTAAATAGTTTTATGGTTTTAAACATTGACTATCATGTGTTCAATGTTAATGATGATGGTTGTTTTTCTTTGATTGCATCTTCTAGTAATGTGAAAGTTGATGCAAATATTTGGCAAGCTAGATTATGTCACATTGGGTTACAAAAAGGAATAGACTAGCTAGAGAAGGCCTTTTAGGGTCACTCGCTACAATTCAACTACCAATATGTGAATATTGTCTAGTAGGAAAAGCAACTAAAAAACCATTTGGTAAATGAACTTGAGCTGAATTTCCATTGCAACTTGTGCATTCTGACATATGTGGTCCATTAAATGTGAGGGTGAGGCATGGACCCTCATATTTTATAGATGACTTAATGTGTTGCGGTTGTGTTTTCCTGATTTCCCATAAGTCAAAAGCATTAGATTGCTTTAGACGTTATATGATTTTGGTAGATAATTAATTAAACAAAACAATAAAGGCATTAAAAATTGATTGCGGACGTGAGTATCCATCCGAACAATTTAAGTTTCTTTGTGATGAAAAGAAGATTGTAAGACATTTGGCTATTCCTAGTACTCTACAACAAAAAGGAGTTGCCGAGAGAAGGAGTTGGAAATGGTTAGGTTTATGATGGCACATAAACGATTAATGAGTTTTCCCATAAATTTGAAAAATTAGGTCTAAGAGGGAAGAAATGAATCTTCATTTGATACTCCGAATACTCTAAAGGGTATGTGCTCATAGGTGAATAAGCTGATGGAAGTGTAATTGAAATGGAGTCACGAGATGTCATGTTCTTGGAGAACGATTTTTCTAGAAGAAGTGAAATTGATAATGATTTCCAATTACATTAGATGGAAGATCCTGATAACACATCCACAATGTTGTTGAGGAAAATAGAGATTTATCTTAACATTCTAAACCTAGTGGGAGTATCGCATTGCCTAGTGAATTGAATCCACATGGAATTTAGTTACGCAAAAGCAATAATAAAAGCATCCTCCATTGTCGTTTTGAGATTGAAGAGGAAGCATTTATGATTGCTACACAAGATAATGCGGAGCCTAAGATAGTTGAAGAGGCTCTCTCATCTATTGATAAGGAAGAATGGAGGAGAGTTTTGAAAGATGAAATGGAGTCTATGACAACAAACCACGTTTGGGACTTGGTTGATCTACCACAAGGTTATCGAAAATAAATGGGTTTTCAAGATCAAGCGTACGGCAGATAGGCCTGTTGAAAAGTATAAGGCTCATATTGTGGCGAAAGACTATACTCAACAAGAGGGTATAGATTATGAGGAAACATTTTCACCAGTTGTAAGGTTTGCTTCAATACGCCTTATCCTAGCTATTGTCGTAAATTTAAATTTAGAATTACATCAAATGGATGTAAAGATATCATTTCTCAATGGAAAACTAGATGAGGAAATCTATATGAAACAACCGATAGGTTTCATAGCTAAAGGTCAGGCGTGCAAAGTTTGCAAGTTTTATCGATCAATATATGGCCTTAAGCAATCATCTATACAGTAGTACTTTTGTTTTCTTCGAGCCATAATTTCTTTTGGGTTTACAATGATCAAAGAAGATCACTATGTGTATGTCAAATGGTCTGAGGATAAATTTGTGATTTTATTGCTCTATGTAGATGATATTTTGTTAGCTGGGAATGATAAGGGTTTGGTTATCACCATAAAAGAATGGTTGTCCTCTAATTTTGAAATTAAGGACATGGGGCTATTAAGATTGAAAGAGATCGAACAAGGAAACTTCTTACTTTATTACAAAAGTTTTATATAATGAAGATTCTTGAACGTTTCAATATACAGCATTGTAATCCCTTTGATATACCTATTATGCAAGGCAAAGGCCTAAGCTCTAAGTTGTGTCCTAAGATTCTTGAAGAAAAGAAAGAAATGGAAATTGTTCCGTACTCTAGTGCAGTTAGAAATTTGATGTATGCTATGATGTGTACTCGACTCGACATATGTTATGTCGTGGGGTTAGTGAGCCGATACCAAACAAATCCTGATCAAGCACACTGGAAAGCAGCTAAGAGAATCCTGAGATACTTGAGAGGCACAATGGACTATCGACTTTGCTTTCAAGGGAACGATTTACGCTTATTAGGTTGCTCAGATGTTGACTGGGGAGGATACTTGGATGGACGTAAATCGACATCTGGACTTTCTTTTTTTACTTAATGAAGGTGTAATTTCTTGGAGCAGCAAGAAACAGACACTCACAGCTCTATTTACGATGGAGGCAGAATTTATTGCATGCTTTGCTGCAGTGCAAGAAGCAATATGGCTAAAACGTTTCTTAGAAAATTTAGCCATTATCACTGACGTTTCAAGACCGATGATGGTTTATTGTGATAGTCAAGTAGCCATTGCCTATGTGAAAGATCCTAACTATCATGGTAAAGAACAATTTTATTGAAGATATAATAATGCAGAAAGAAATGGTTCTACAATATATTTCTACAAACATGATGGTTGCCGATCTATTCACAAAGGCTATTTTTAGCGACGTGTTTTTGACCCATGGGATGACTTTAAAGTTATGTAGAATGTGATATTTAATATTGTTGAGGATCATTGGATTATGTGTGTATATGCATTGTGCTTGTTTGTTAATGAATTGGTTTTTTTATTAATTAGTACAATATGTTATGAGACTAGCACAAATGCACATATATTGTTGAAAGATATGTCACTAGGTAATGATTGGCTCACTCACACGAGCAATCACCTCAAATGCTATAGTAAGTGGCTTGAGATGAGACGATATGTACTATAAATGTTGGAAGAGCAAATTTAGTACTTAATACAATTTTACATCACCTTGATTAGGATCAAGATGAGGTCATTGCTTATATGTAAAAAGACTGAATATGATAGTCCCACAATCATGTATGCCTGATGGAAGCCAGATGCGAGTACTTAATCGAGCACCGTAGAAAGCGAGCTGATATAGCACTCAAGCTAAACATATGTACGTGAGAAGCATGTGACTATATTTAGGTTAAGATCCATACAGTGAATATGTTTAATAAATGACATATGCTCTTATAGAAAGAAAAATCCACTATAGTATGTAATTCATACTACATGTGTTTTTATTCGATCGATAATGGAGATGAGTAAAATTATCCCTATTACCTCATCGTGTGAGTTCTTGAAGTAATTTATGAATTGATTAACTCATTTTGTGTCTTATGTTACTTCTCACTATGTTCTTAAATTAACATACCGATGTTTCTACTTTAGCATGTTACTAGCGGTCATGAATAGATATAGCTTTATGGGATATATCTAGAAAAGCAATTATTCCAAATGGAGAGAAACATGAGTGCGAAAGAAGACTATCGTTGTTTTACATCTATAACATGTGTTTACTAGCTATTTGACACCAGATCTTTGGCCTATTTTTTTTAAATTTACTTAAAAATAAAAAAATTGGGATTAGGAACCTTGGCCATACTTAGGAACCTATTTCTAAATAAAAAATAATTTTTTTAGAATTTTCTTGAATTTTTTCTTAATTTCTTTTGGCTAAAAGAGAGAAAAAAAATAAAGAAAAATACTAAATGGAATTAAAAAATTACAAAAAAATAGCAATTAGTCTTCTTTTAATTCCAATTTCAGCATTGTAGTCTCAATTTTAGAAAATTTCAGTTGGGGATATGTTTTTCCCAAAATTGGGTAATTTCATACCTCAATTGAGCAAAAAATCTAATTAAATCATTTTTAGTCATTTTTATGCCATATTGTCTTCACAATAATTGATTCTAGAACCTTGAATTTCATATTGGTCTATCCAATTTTACAAATTGACAAAAGAATTGAAAAGTCCCAGAAATTAATTGAAAATTAGGGATTTTAAGACATAAATTGGGGATCTTATTCAATATGAAATTTTCGATTTAAACCTATACCCTCCCTAGGATTAATTGAATATGGATAATTGAATTTTGGCCTCAATTTTTCCTAATTAGGCCATTTAGATAATTAGTTGAACAAAAACCCAAGTGAACCGAATTTGGATTTGGGGATTTTTAACCTAATTAAAGTGAAAATTCAAATTGAACCCATATTCTAACGTAAAAAGTGTCAAGAAATCGAAATTTGGGATTGAAATCGTGAAATTGGATCGAATTTACAAAATTGGACCAACCCATGTCTATCGGGTTGGTCGGATCGACCAGACCTGACCCAGGTCAGTCATCCCCTTCGCTTGATTAGGTTCCACACGCGGGAAAGGGAGAAAATATCTGGCTAGGCCTGCCACTTTACCGACTTAGTTTGATCAATCTAGCACATGAAAAACGAAAATGGATAGCTAGAGAATCTTTGGCTGTCCATCCTTATCATCTCTAATCGATGGTGACTTGGTTAGTGGTGATAACCGACTCGGAAAAGGATAATAAAAAGGAGAGAAAAACTAGTTATCAAAAGGGGAAGGTGTTTGATGATTTGCCACAGAGAGAGAGAGAGGGAGAGGGAGAGGGAGAGGGAGAGGGAGAGGGAGAGGGAGAGAGAGAGAGAGAGAGAGAGAGAGAGAGAGAGAGAGAGAGAGAGAGAGAGAGAGAGAGAGAGAGAGAGAGAGAGAGAGAGAGAATGTGCGAAACCAAAGAGAGGAAGCGAGAGAGAGAGCGTCAGAGGTCCCCAACCAAGCGTCCAGTGCCATCCTGACCAGTGGAGCGTCGACAAATCAGCACGTGGTTGTGACCTCCCCTTTCCCATTCCGGTCAAGTAGTTGGCCGTGAAGGTCTGAAACTGAGCTTAATCCGACTAGTTAAGGAGCTTCTCGGTGAATCAAAGGCTATCATTTTGAAGAGCAAGTACCAGAGAATCATTCCAAAGTGCTAGTTTAGTTCGGAATTTCTAATTCAAGCTCCAGTGAAGAAGGTAAATATCCTTCCCTATCACTAGTCACATGTTCGACAAAATTCCAGAATGATGATCCGAGTTTCATTAAGTTTGATCTTGAGATTTTATTTGTGATTTTGTGATTAGTAATGCCTTAAACATGTTTTTGATCATGTGATTTGTCATTCGATGTATTTTGGATCGTTGATGTTGCATTTTCACCGAGTCGGCCTCCATGAACATCCTTGCTGAAGCTTCTAAACCTTGCTAGAGTGCTTTCTAGCGGCCAATGGCCGTTCCAAGTCAGTCATTCTTATTCCCTAATTGTTTTGATTGATGTTTTGATCGCTAGAAATGGTTAGGATGCTCTGTTTGTTGATTTGAATGTTAGTTTAGTTTAGTTTTAGAGTATGATTTTCATTGTTAAATAGGGAAATTTGAGCTTGAATATCAATGGCTTAGGGAGTCTTAGTGACAATCTAATGAGTATGAATGTGTAGAGGGTCATTCAGTGAAGGTTTGGGATCAATTATGATAGTTGGATTGTCGCCGTAAGTTCACCAGAACATCGGCCAAAGTGGTGGTCCCGAAACGGCAAAACTAAGATTCATGCCCACCAAGTGTTTGTCAATATGCTTAAGAGGAAAAGAGAGAAAACAGTGGCGTTTTGGCACTGTACTTGTCGGGGCACTGGCCGACGCTGATTAGGACGGTCTAACCTGGTTGGACTAGTCTGAATCGGTTCTGTCGGGTTCATCCCAGGTGGGAAAAAAAAAAATTCAATTTTTTTAATAAAACTAAAAAATCATAATTTTTTTGAAAAATCAGAAAATTCATAAAAAAAATCAGAGAATTCAGAAAATCCTAAAAAATTAGAAAATTCAGAAAATTTATAAAAAAATAGAAAATCCTAAAAATTCAGAAAATTCAGAAAATGCAGGAAAAAAAATGAAAGTTTAGCTTTTCTGAAAATAAAAATTTTCCCGAAAAAAATAAAAAAATTCACAAAATGGTTTAGAATACCTGTAGCCACCCACTTTAAGTGAAATTTAAATTTTTTGAGGTTCCCAAGTATTTTTTTTTTTTGAAATTCCTTAGTTTAGAGACTAAAATAGGTTTTAACCCCCAAAAAACCCTAAAAGGGGTTTAACCCCCAAAAGGGATCTTTACCCCTAAAAAAATCCTAAAACCCTAAGACAACACAATCCATTGAATGAATAAGCCTTAGGGCTTTATTAGGGTTTGGGGTGTTTTTGATTGATTTTCAATTTAGAGATCATTTTAGGATTGCTGTGTTTGATTGAAATTGATTCCGTATTTCCTTATTGATTGGTTGATTTCTCCCTATTAAAATAGTTAGAATTCATAGATAGGCCTTGTGAACTCGTGTGACACGTTTAGACACTTCGGATTGTTTTAGTTATCGAAAGGGCGTTAGAGATCTAGATTTGGGATCATTAACGTAACAAAGTCCTCTTACCCATGTAATCTCCGGTCCACAGAAATCAAGATGGTTCTCTCCCGTCTCGATTAGGTTTCTAGTCGGCCAATAAGGACTAGTGGCAACTCCAAAACAAAACTTAGGATAAATATAAAAAATTAAAAAATAAATACCCATTGTCTCGTGAGGTATGGTTAGGTAGACATGGCCATGAGCAGGTTTCGGCCCAAAACCAGCTTGGGTGAAACCCGGGACCAGCCCGTTGACTGAGCTCGCGGTTCGAAATCGGAACCAGCCCATGGCCTACAGGCTTGGTTTCGGTTCTAACAATTTTGGAACTGGCCGGGAACCGTCTGTTTAGGGCCTGATTCCACAAAAAAAACTGCAAATAAGTGGAAAAACTCTTTTTTTCTTCAAATTTGATTACAATGTACATTTTGATTACATTTTATATTGAATACTTCATTATTTCATAATTTGATAATTCATGATTTTTTATTTCATAATTTATTTTTTTTAATTTTTATCGATCGGTTCCGAACTGGGCTGGAACCGGAATCAGCCCAGAACCGCCGGGGGTAGTTCTAGTTTCGGTTTATACATGGCCACGAATCGGAACTGACCGGTTCCAAACCGTGGCCATGTCTGTGGTCAAGGAAAGACCCTCGTGCGTCTAATGATTGGGTGTTTGTGAGACGTTTGGGCAAAATATCCATTTTAGACCTTAGTAGCTCATTCGGGGATAATTTCCTCATTAGTGACAAACGAAAGTACCTCTAAAGGCACGCGAAAGCACGACATGACACTGGTCGACCAATTATTTCGCCTTCTATGGCTTTGAAAATAATTGTAAATACATGGTGTTATGAGAATGGTCAAGTAGAGCCTTTAAGGGATATGTATGCTTAAACTGATGTAACAAAATATATCTGGGGTACTGTGGGACATCACTTACTTATTTTTCTTTTTGGGTTGTAGCCATTATGTTGTCCCTAATAGGTGCATAATTTGAGCTCTCAAGTGCAAGTGTACTCACTGGTTGCACAACTTTTTTGCCAGTATGAATCTTTTCTAAAGTAAATGATGTTGAATGTCTTATATTCTTGATAGAGCATTATCAAGTCCGTCATGTTCGAGTGAGAGATGTTAAATGGCACCGTTTTGCCCATGATGGATGTGTGTTTGAGAAACACCCTTTGAAGAGGTGTCATTAGTTGTCCGTTGAGGGAAGTTAATATAACTTCCTCATGAGAGAGAAAGATGGAGACAACAGACATACAACGTATATAAAACGTTTCCTCTCAATTAGAAAACACACACAAAAGGGTTCCATTGTTACTTTAAGAAGACGATCGGCATTAACGCTGTTGAACAAGAATATTTTCCTTGTGACTATATTTAGACCAGTGTGAAGTTGTAGATTCGTCTAATATTCACCAATGATTCAATTCACATTCCTAGGTAATTCGTTTGTTATGCATAGAAAGGTTAGTCGATTCTTCCGCGAACTTTTTCCTAACACTCACAAAAAGATGAAGGCTAAACAAAATAGGGTGAGGTTAGTTAAGAGTCGGGATTCAGAATCGAATCAAAACAAACTTAAAGATTCTTCCTTGTTACTACGAATACTCATAGAAGTAAGACTAGTAAGGGAGCCTAAAAAAGGTTTGTCTTGAACGTGCCAGGATCTACAGAAATGATGGGCGCAGACCAGGCCTCAATTGGAGCCACACTTGCGTTCTCATCCCCCTCATCATATAACTGATCAACTGAAGGATGATCCGAAGCTACTACTCCAACCTGGAGCCTAGTCGGACTAGCGGCTCCATTACATTTGCCATCTACTTAGAACCATGAGATTACATAAATCAAAGACAGAACATGTTCAAGAAAATCACACAATCATTCTTGCACTTCGAGATATACTGTTTCGTTGGAATTGGGCTAGACAACAAAATACCGTTTACCAAAAGTCGTTTTTCGATTTTTTATAAGAGGAGATAGATTCTGTAGTGACTCCGGACAGAATATATCAGTAGAGCACAAGGAAACATATAGATGTGCTTCGACGGAATTTAATTAATGTCAAAATACACAACATTTTGTTAGAATTTAATCGACGACGAAGATCGGAAAGCTACAATAAAGATACATGCCATAATCTAATTGATGATGAGATATCTGAAAACTACAACTACAACACATGAATTGAAAGATGATATATTTTGTTTGTTTGTTCGGGGATTTACAAAGAGTACGGCGTGACTATATAAAGCCTACAATCGACTGTTACAAATGGAGGTTACAAACGGTTACTACTACTCCATTATTTGGTGGTTACCTTGATAGTTACAAATGGTTACTCGATAGTTACATCGACTCCATTACTAGATGGTTACTTTGATGGTTATCTTGATATTTACATTGAGTCCATAACTTTGACGGTTACTTTATTCCACTACGTTGATAGTTACTTTTTGACGGGTGCATATGAGATTGTCGACTACACTATTTGTCAATATCAAGTTGTCGACTCTTCTGATCAAATTGTCTTTATCGACTAAGTTTGTCTCTTGTTCAGAATCATCAAAGGTAGGTCAATTTATGGTTTAAACATATGACCCCTTTTAAAAGAATTAAGTGATTTATCAATCATTCGACTCTTTTAAATTAGATAATCAAGAGTCATCACATGTCCCTTTGTCATTTACAAATTTGATTTTTATATGTCGAATTTTATCTTGGTCAAATTCATCATATGATTCATATCTTTCCATTAAAGCCACGTTTTGTGTAAGCCTTCATGTGGCCCTCTATCTTTGTCCTTAATCAATTGCTCATACTTAGACACCTTTGTTGCCAATTGGAATAAATCCAAAAAATTTTAGCCTTCGAATCTTTCTTTAAGATTGAATTTCAATCCACTGAAAGCCAAATTTGTTAATTTTTCCTTTGAGATTGAAAAAATGCATCTATTTCTAGCCTTCTTGAATTGAGCAACAAACTTATTGACCGGCTAAATTAACAATCGATACCTCGGTATTGTTTTATAAAATGGAGAATGGAATTATTTTTCCATCTCAACCCAAGTATGGATTTAATTAAGAGACAAATTCATATACCAAGCTAATGCAATTTTTGATAAAGACAAAGGGAACAAACCTAAGTCTTAGGAATTTATTTGTTCTTGCCTCTCCACATTGGGCAATGAATGGAATGTGTTCAACGGTCAATTGATCATCTTCGCCAGTATAAATGGCAAAATCAAGAGTTTTGATTCCCCTATAATAAGGAACATTATCGACAGAGTTAGGATATGGCTTTATATAAACAAGCTTGACAACCTCTTGATCAACACCTATTTGTTGTATTACCATTTAACTACTTGGTATGGATTCATGGGTTGATAAGCTTCTTCTTGCTGCCACCTTGGTTCAGGATAGTAGTGATAGGCTTGACCTTCCAACCCCCTGAGATCAGGAGTCAAAAGTCGAGATCTTGATTTGGATTGTCAACAATTGGCCTATATGGTAAATTTACTGCATTCGGAGGTAAGATTGCACCATAAGGCCTTACATTATCACCATTTGGAATTGGCCCAACAGGAGGTCCATTCTGTGGACTATTTTGATTTGCCATATTATTGTCAACATGACTAATTTGGACTAGATTAACTTGGTTATTTCCATTGACCAAATTAATTTGGTTAGGATTTTCAGGCCTTTGGAAAATTCTCTCTGGTGGTGGGATCACTTGACCTAAATTATTTTCACCATTCAATTGACTAAGAGTTGGAGGAACATACCTAAAAACTGCCGTGTTCAGCTGCATCAGTGGCCTAGTTGGATGTCCTGGGCCTTGAGATGACATCACTGAGCGCTTTAATGACCATTGGCTTGATCAAATCAGAGAGATGTCTCGTCGTATATAATTTCCCATCTCATTTTACTATTCCTCGAACAACCTCTTCATGATGGCCACCAAAGTAGGATTCAGTGCTAACTCTATCACCTGCTCTTCTGTAAGGTGTCTTGTGATGTTGACGTTCCCACCTTGGTTTGTCTCTGCCCCTCGAGGAACGGCTTTGGTCTCGAACCAGGTGACTCTTTCACTAAGGTTGTTACCCATAGCGTGATTAGGTTTTAGGTGATTCCATGCTCTTGGTATTGTTATTCCTAAATATAAACCATAAGTTGTCTCATCGGGCGTGCCAAAAATATATTTCGTCGGAATTGTGTTCGACAATGAAATATCTTTCACCAAAAGTCATTCTTCGATTTTTTTTATAAGTAGAGACATGTTTTGTGGCGATTTTGAACATGATATATCATCGGAGTACAAGGATACATAGAGAGATGCTTCGACGGAATTTAATCAATGTTAAGTACATAACACTTTGCCGGAATTTAATCGACGACAAAGCATAAAGATTAAAAGATACAATGCCGGAATTTAATTGACGACGAAGATTTGAAAACTATAACCAAGATAAATGTCGAATCTAATCGATGGCGAGATATTAAGAAATTACAGCTAGGACACAAGAATTGTAAGATAATTAAAAGATAACATGTTTTTTGAGGAGGGGGTCTACAAAGAGTACGATATGGCTATCTATAGCGTACAATTGACTGTTACAAATGGATCTTACAAACAGAGGTTACAACGGTTACTATAACTCCACTTTTCAATGGTTACTAAGACTTCACTACTCAATAGTTATATCAACTCCATTACTAGACAATTACCTTGATGGTTACATTGACTCCACGACCTTGATACTTACTTTATAACACTACGTTGATTGTTATTTCTTTGGCAGGTGCATCCGAGATTAGCGACTCCACTATTTGTCGATTCATCAAGTTATCAATTCCTCAAGTTGTCGATTGTTTTGAACAAAAGTATTTATTGACTGTTTTGACCAATCAGTCTTTATCGGTTAAGTTTTGTTGAGAAAACCTCTAAAGATTTTGATATCAACAAAACAATCTCTTACAATCTATGGTTTGATAGATGCAAGTATCGCTTCTGTTTAGGTGGCATTGACTAATGACTCAAAACCATTGTAAAAATTCTGTGTGTCCAGTCAAAGAGAACAAGAAGTTTGCGAGGACTTGGAGAAACCAATTGGTAAACAGATATGCGGAAATCTCATTCACATGTGTTTAGAAGAATCGATGGACTATGATGGACACATTAATTGCTAGCCGGATAACTAAGTACAATCGTAGAAGGTTGATAGAAGCTACTGCCTATATCAAGTTGAGAAGATCATTATTAGTCATCTGGCATAATAAACGAAGACCGATATATTCTTTTTGATAGTTATTACGCATCAAAAGGAATTTGATAGCCAATCACAAGTCTGGAATTACGAATTTATTCACTCCGCGTAGAATCCAATCAATTATCTATTATATCAATGGACAATAATTATCTCTTTATATGCAGACTCTATACTTGGAAGCAACAAGATTGAGGGAAGATTTGTTTGTGTGAGCGAATGGATCTCTGGTGATCTTATTACAATTTACAAAGTCTATTATCTTGAAGATCATTCAACGATTAACTTGAAGATTGACAGCTATAAAGCGATCAATGCAAGCCAAAGTAGATAGAGACGAGTTGCAAAAATTACAAGAACACTTTACGTATTATGTGAGAAATGAATCACTTATTGAGAGTTATACACTGATTATAAGTTTTTTTGAGAAGTCTACAAGTGTTAAAGTAGTGCATGTAACTTGGCAGTATGATCTACTAACTTTGGGTAGAAACAACGCAATCAACAACTGTTACGGCTTAAAGAGCTGTTAGTGAAGTTCAATCTTGTTGGTGGTTGTTAATTTGGGAAAGTAAATGCAGGCTTGATCTAACCTGAAGCACTATAAATCTACATGCATCTATCAATATCTCTCGACTTGTTATCTAACTGTTTGATAGAAGCACCGCATTCAATACTAGCAATTTATTCTTGCATATATCAATCTCTTCCTGCATATATCAATTGTTTCTATTTATTTAGTGAAAAATTTATCATATTGCAATATATAACCTATTGACCCTCCCTCTAGATTATATGCCATGACAATTGTCACTTGTCGATAACACCAAAAGTTAAGTCATTTTTTGGTGTAAAACACATATGATGCTCGACTGACATGGGGCATCCGAGAAACGGACAAACATAACTTAAATGATGATCAATTGGACACTAACCTTGAATGCAAAGTACGATGGCAACCATTAGGCACTCGAGTGGAACCGAGCCGCCGCCGCCTGTTGAAAAATGGAGACACATGGTGGACGTTCGGCCTGGTCGTGGTATCACGCCAAGCTTCAAGAAAGGAGCCCAAATAATTGAGTATCGATCACTCAAGGACCATCCAAGCAACGTGGGTGATCGCCGGAGCATCCATGATTGCCACCAGAGCTCTCTAGCAAGCCTAAACTGAGCATAAAGAGCTGTGAATGTTCAAAACTAAAATTTGACACCCAAAAATCGAATCAAATACCACTTACCCAGAGCAAATAAAGCACGAACGAGTTAATTGTTGGGATCGAGTGCATCCAAGGGTCGAGAATGGCAGACTCACGGACTCAGCGACGAGGGTTGCCAAAACAGGGGAAACTCTCGATGAGATGATGCTAGCTACTCCTAGTGTCGTGGGTAATACACTAGATGCAAAAAAATGATCAAATAGACTGCTTTTGATTGTCTGGTTTTCTAACCATGATAGGATTGGATAAAATAGGATATGAAATTCAGATAATTTGCTATATCATATCAATTGTTTGGTGAATTGCAGAAATAAAGTCGCATTTTTTCAATCTTATCATGTCCACTATTTGCTATGAATGGCATATCAGTATAAATAAACCTAAAAATTGCACAAACAGAGATGGTAAGAATCTCTTACAACACTCTTGCCTGCTTCATTTTTATTTGCTTATTTTTTCCCTCTCTTTTTTTTTAATTCTTTTCTTTTTTATTTCTTTTGTCCCTTTCCATCATTCTCTAATAAAATTTTATTAAATAATAAACTATACTAATATACCTAAAATATGTAATAAATATAAATACTAAATATATATTTTTATAAATGGAACTTATATCATAAGAAAGAAAGAATTTTGAATATATAAATAAAAATAGGGATAAATAAAAAGAAATTTGGAATTATTTTTTGTTATTTTGAGTTTTTTTATATTATAATTCAAACATTATTTAAATTTTATTAATTTAACAAGTTTGCTATTAAAGAAAAATAACTTTTATATTATAGATATTAGAAATCTTATCCACCTTTATCCCACTTTCCCTCGTGGGATAATTTTATCTTGGCTATATTTCTTATATATTCGGCTTTATCCTATTTTGAGTAGGCACCAAACACAAGATAAATAATTTTTATCCTATCCTGAATTTTATTCTATCTTAAGGGTTTGTGTGTTTGAAGGAAAATTATTTCTGGGAAATTATTTTTCGACTTTCCGACGTTTAAATGATAGAAAATTAATCGATCTATGGAATCCATGGACTCAAAACAATAGGCTTAGATTGGAAAAATAATTTTCCCTTTTGGTAAGAAGGAAATCACTTTCCTACCCCGTTAAACAAATGAAAATTAACCATTTTCCATAAAATTTTTTTTCTTAATTATGAAATTTTCAGTGAAACAAATACATCCTTAAATTACCAGACTAGAGTCGCCACTAATTGGTTCCAAAAACTTATGTCAATTGGACACCTAAAAAGCTTAGGCGCTGACAGGGAAAGTCAACTACCTAAATGCACGTATGAAGATATCTGTCTACGAAACTTAGAGAACTTAGGCATGGGGGTTATCACTTGTGGGGCAGATTGGCATTCCATGACGCCCTTTTGGTACTTCATTGGTTAAGTCTTAAATTTTTCATCATCGAATCTTGAGAACACGCATGATGTTTTGTTTTAAAATTCATAATATCGCCAAAACATTTATTTGAGTTAGCTATTGATTAACGTGGCATTTTTTTTTTGCACGTAGTGGCGTGACTCTATTATCGCTTATAAATAAATTCATTTAATTTAATATTTTAAAAATATGGACAACGTTCATAAGCTTTAGTTTTACCAAACCAACTTTTTTTTTATCTACAACTCAAATGTTTGACTGTCAAATTGGAAAAATAGATAAAGAGAAAGTGTTTCTAAGTAGGGTTAATACCACGGAAATCTCCAAACTGGTACATATGTGACAAATTTATCCTAAATTAATTTTTTGACTACAAAAAATCCTAAATTGGTAAATCTGTGAAAAATTTACTCCAAACTAATTTTCCTAACTATATATGTTATTGATAATAATAATTATTACTAACTAAAGCGTAATTGATTTTCTTCGAGTAATTTGATTTAGTCCTGTAAAAGAATTACACCGAATAGATATATATATTCACTTAGTTTGAGATATAAATGATTTTTCATAACACGGTTTGTTAAAATATTACGAGAATATTAGACAAAATAAATAACTCCACTTTAAAAAAATAAATCTTTTTTTAGACTTGCAATAAAATATTTAAAAGATTACACTGCAATTTAGTTCGAGAGCATATCATTTATATTTAAATTATTTTTATATTTTAATGTTTGAACAAACATATTTCAAATCATTTGTATTTGTATTTTATGTTTGCAAGAAGCTAAATACTGTAACGTATTTTTTTTGTCCCAAATTAATCTTCGGCCTTCATAAAGTATGATGCTGTTTCAGAACTTCATAAATTAAATTGCACGAAACTCATCTCTTTTTCTTACATCACATCTTATATTAATGAATTAATACTGATTAAAAAATACACCAATGGACATGTCCACGCACAAAGTAACTTATTTCAACTAAGCTTGTTGATTCTTATTATTATCATGGGTTAATATCACAAAAAACCTAAAATTGATATACTTGTGATAAATTTACCCTAAATTAATTTTTTGACCACCAAAAACCTTAATTTAGTATACATGTGATAAATTTACCAAAAATTAATTTTTTGATAACCAAAAATCCAAAATTGATATACCTATGATAAATTTACCTTTCGTTAGTTTCTGTTAAATTATAGGGAAAATTCCAATTAAGTACCCCAAGTAGGGTATTTTTCTCGAAAAAGGACCCTAAGTGGACATAATGTTAAATAAGGGTATGAAGCGTCCAATCAGTCTCAAATAAGGACCGAAGTGCCTAATTAATATCAAGTAAGGGCCTGGGTTCATTAGCCGGTCAAATGTTTACTAGCCGGCGAGTACGTTATTGTTCCGGTGATTGGAACAAGGGCAGTTTCGTTTTTTTTTTCCTTTTTTTGTTTTTTTCTTTTCCTTTTATGTTTTTTTTCCTCTCTTCCCTCTACTGGCCATAGCCAGGGCTGACGGAGGCTGCCCTTGTCGTCGTCAGGTGAGGGCCGCCCTCGCCTGGGCTGGCGAGGGCCGTCCTCGCTTAGGTTGGATAGATGAGGGTCACCCTCGCATGATGCCGACGAGGGTTGCCCTTGCCCACCCCAGCCCAGTCGAGGGCGGCCCTCGTCAGGGTCGGGCAAGGGTGGCCCTCGCCAGCATTGGGCAAGGGTGGCTCTTGCTTGGGCTGGGGGGTGAGGGCGGCCCTCACCAGATTCGGTGAGGGCAGCCCTCACCCTTGCCTGATGCTGGCGAGGGCAGCCCTCGGCTGGGTTGGGTGGGCGAGGGTGACCCTCGCTGGCTTCGGGCGAGGGCGACCCTCGCCTGCTTAACCCAGGCAAGGGCGGCCTCGCTTAATGTCGGCAAGGGCAGCCTTTGCCAGCCCCAGCTTATAACCGGCAAAGGGAAGAGAGGAAAAAAAATAGAAAAGGAAAAGGAAAAGAAAAATAAAAAAACAGAAAAAGGAAAAAAAAGAAAAAAATTATAAAGAAAAAGACAAAACTACACTTATTTCGATCGCCGGAACAGTAACGTGCTCGCTGGCCAGTGAACATTTGATCGGTTGGCGAACCTAGGTCCTTACTTGAGACTAATTGGGCACTTCAGATCCTTATTTGAGACTGATTGGACACTTCATGCGTTTATTTGACATTATGTCCACTTGAGGTCCCTTTTCGAGAAAAAGACTCTACTTGGAGTCCTTAATTGGAATTTTCCCTAAATTATATTAATATCATGAAAAACTACAACGGTACCCTAAACTGGTACACTCGTCAATTGCCTCGTATTATCAAACTCAATAATTTGACGGTAAATTAGTCACGGGCGTATACGTTTGGAGTTTTTGGTAGTTACGAAATTAATTTGGGATAAATTCATCTCACATGTACCAGTTTGGAGTTTTTCGTTGTATTAATCCTTATTATCATCTCATCTCTTGCGGTCATTTCCACATCAAACGACGCAGTTTCTTATAGGGAGAGACGAGTTTAAACGGCGCCGTTTTGTGGATCTGCCGATGGGCACAAAATGCTAAAACAAATGGAGATTGGCCTAACGACGACACGGCACAGCGATCCCAGCCCTCAAAGACCCAATCCAACGGTCAGGACTACGTTCAAGGACTGAAGGATGCCGAATTCTCCATTTTGCCCTCCACAAGCTACTCAATTCCCTCCTCCTCCTCCTCGACGTTGCGCTCTCTTTTAACGACGAGGAAATTACAAACGGACCAGATCTACAGAGAGAGAACTGCTTGCTCTTCTTCTTCTTCTTCTTCTACTGTATCAACATGCGATGCAAGCTCATCTAGGGTTTCTGGCGTTTCCGATTCTGCTCGCTCTTCGCGTATACGTGTGCTGATCCCCGAGGTAAATCTCCATCGCCGACGCGCGAATCTCGTTTGTCTGGTCCAATGCTGCCGTAGGCGTTAGATCGCTTTGAATTCCGTGCGTTAGGCTTCGCTTGATTGTGCGTTCGCTCGTCGTCTCCAGTAAAGTTTCTATTGTCGAGATTTTGCGTGGTTCGTTTGATTTCTCGAGTTGGCTGAAGGGACATGGCGGTTTTTTGAATAAGGGCTTGCGTTGATTTGGGTCTTACTTGATTTGATCTGGTTTGTGCTTGGCGTGTTCTGGTCTGCTGTGACTGCCGCAGTTGGTAATTTTGGCGTGGCTGCGGTTGGTGGACCGGGCGGAGCTTTCAGTGATTGGAGAGGATGTTGACGAAGTTCGAGACGAAGAGTAATAGGGTGAAGGGGCTCAGTTTCCACAGTAAGAGACCGTGGATCCTTGCGTCTCTCCACAGTGGCGTGATCCAGCTATGGGATTACCGCATGGGGACTCTGATCGATCGGTTTGATGAACATGATGGCCCTGTCCGTGGGGTGCATTTCCACAAGTCTCAACCTCTTTTTGTGTCTGGAGGTATTGTTTTATTCAGTTATATGATATGGATCTACTTACATAAAATCAAATGCATCTTCCGTGTTAGCTGCTGTTTGGCAGTGTGTTGTGATCCTAATTGCAAAGTATGTGAGTTGGATCCCACATGATGGTATGGGACTTCGTGAAGCTCCTGCATTAGCTTTTGAGTTGTGGTTCTCCTGAGGTCTATATCAATTGATATCATCCTCCTGAAGTCCATATCATTTGGAAATAGAGCCGTCGGCCATCTCTCCCAGTTGCAATTAAATTGGGCAAAATGGGTCTACTAGATCCACTCATACTACTGCATTTGGGTTTAAAATGGGTCATTTAACTTATGAATGGCTTTAAATGAGCCATAAGAAACAAAAACCAACCAAAAATGGGTCTGAATGGGTTAGACTTGTTAGCTACATTGAAACAGTCTAAACTGTACCACCGGTTCACCAAGCATCAAGAATACATCACAAAGCAGTTCACCCAATGAAATTTTTATTTATTTATTTTTGGAAGGATTTCTTAGAATCTTAGTGCTAAGCGATCAATAATCTTCCAATTTGCACATGCGTTTTTCAGTATTTGTGATGTCACTTAAAAGTAATAAACATTGAAATTTATTCCCTTATTTTGGTTTCTGCTAGCATAATTAAATTATATATTGTCATTTTCTAGACGTACACTGAAAGGGAAAATTTTAAGTTTAGTTTTTTCTTTTGCATTTTGTTCTTTGTCCAACAACTGATTAAGCCAAAAGTAGAAATCAGAGGAGGAGTGGTCCATTTAAAATGCACTTAATTCCAATCACAATTTAGAATATAGTGAAATATGTATTTTACTTGATATTGCAACATAGTGGATATGGTATCTATGTCCTTATTTATTATGTCGATCCCGTAATTGTGTACTCAGTATCTAGTTCATTTTCCTCACAATTTATTGAAGCTTTTTCATGCCAAACCAACTGAGCCCACTTATTTGATGGGTCTAGTTGTAATTGAGTGGCAGGAGTGGTGATGTCGGTATTGTAGTGTTTGCCCAGGACTAGCAAATGGCTATTCAAGCCAGCTTGTTGGGGGTGCGGGGACCGTGGAGCATGGTGGATTGTTAGGATCCTAATTGCAAGGCATGGAACTTGGATCCCTCATAGATCTTATGGGACTTCAATGTGTGGTTTATATGGCCTCAGGCTCTCCCACCTCAATAGTTAGCTTTTGGGTTGTGGTTCTCCTAAGGTCCATATCAATGTGGTTCCATGTTGCTCTGAAAGATAACTGTCCTGCAGAGTAAGTTAAAAATCGATTAGTTTCTCGTGTAGCTTAGGTTTGATCTCCAGTTCCTTGTTATTGTTCATTCCACAGGGATATTAATAAAAAAAAGAATTTAATTCAGCAGGGATATGACTTATATGCATGGAAAGATAGGAGAGGGAATTTTTCAGTTAATGGTATGTGGAGGATGGCAGTCTCTCTCTCTCTCTCTGGTTTTCTAAATCGATAATCACAGATTCTAGATAAAATTGCTGGTTCACTTTCTCATCAAATTGACTTTAGAAGGTGTTACTCTAGCAATTTACTGTTTGGATCTGATATTGCCTTCATAGATCCCTACAATTTAAAATGACAGTCATTGTTCCAACATTTTTCATACAATGCGCAATATATGCAGTTATTTAATAATGTCGTAGAAAAACAGTTCATTGTGTAGAAAGCAATATCTCCTGTATTGGAATCTGTATAATCCTGAAGATTGTTTGGGTAGCAAGCCCTATAATCAGAATGTATATTCTTGTAAAAGAATTTGCATAATCATGTCAAGTCCAAACCAATTGCCATGAATTAGTAACTTTTCAGACAAACTGAGTTTTATGCTCATGTTGTTTCCCCATGTTCTAGAGTGAGCCATTCTCTTGGAAGTCTTGGTCCAAAAACCAATGTGTCAATACATTGAGATTATTGTCATCTAATTGTGGATTTTTCCAAATTTTTCTCACTTCCTCCCTGTAGCATCTGCAGTAAAGTTGGGCTGATCTTAGATAGGTTAGATTTGCTATTGAATGTGACCTTTGTCCTCTATTAGCAAGTTGCCTGATAGATTCTTCATTTACTGAAGACTCGATCAATGGTCTAAAGAGCCAGATTGCTGTGGCCCTGGTGTTTACAGTAAAAAGGGGACGGCTTCTTGTTTTTCCCCTACCAAGACAAACAGCATTCAGCAAGGCACACACTTTTTGCGCGGAAGCAATCAGGGAAAAATGCATAGTCCCTCACTTGTTGACTTCAACTGTTTTTAGAAACTTAACACTTGATATATCTTTCAAAAATACGCCCGTATCCATTTAAATTATTCAGCCATGGTCAAGGGTTGACTAAGCAAATTTGGGGGTAAAGCATTTTTTGTTTTGTTTATAGAGTCTGAAGTTTCTCACTACTCTTGTCTGCAACACTAGTGCTCTTACTCCCCTTCAATTTACCCTTTGATTTGACATAGTTTTAATGGTTGAGATTTTGTATTGCTGCTTCCTTTTTTTTTTTTGTCATTGCATGTTGATTAGCTTGGGCATGCTGGTCCTCCCCTCCCTACTCTCTTTTTTGGGCTTCTGGCCTGGTGCATTTTAGTGTGCTAGGGCCTTAGGTGCTTCTTTCATCTTTAAGTACACTGGACTCGAGTCTTTTGAAGATGTGCTCTGGTGTATAATAAAGTTTTCTGTGGATAATTACTATGTTGTATGCTACTTTTTCTTAGAGTAACTATCATGGTGTGTACAACAATGAACATAAATTTCTTGCCATTTTACAGGAGACGATTACAAAATTAAAGTTTGGAACTACAAGACATGCAGGTGTCTTTTCACCCTTCTAGGACATCTTGATTACATCCGTACTGTGCAGTTCCATCATGAGCATCCATGGATAGTGAGTGCCAGCGATGATCAGACTATTCGCATATGGAACTGGCAGTCTCGAACTTGCATATCTGTCTTGACTGGTCACAATCATTATGTCATGTGTGCTTCATTCCACCCAAAAGAGGACCTTGTCGTGTCAGCTTCCCTTGATCAGACCGTGCGTGTATGGGATATCAGTGCCTTAAAAAAGAAGACAGCTTCCCCTGGTGATGACTTGTTGCGGCTGAGTCAGATGAATACAGACTTATTTGGTGGTGTGGATGCCGTTGTGAAGTATGTCTTGGAAGGCCATGATCGAGGCGTCAACTGGGCTGCATTTCATCCCACCCTTCCCCTAATTGTCTCTGGAGCAGATGATCGCCAAGTAAAGTTATGGCGCATGAATGGTATTTGTTCCAAAGACATTGGTTTCTCTCTAAAGTCATCCCTTGCAATGAATTTTAAGAATCTGCAGAATGGATACTTGATTATGGTGTAGGTTTAATGCAGTAAATTGTGAGAGACATAACACGGTTTTTTGAACAATATGCATGTAGGCTAGAGCGATATGATGGAGGTGCTTCTTTTAGCTTCTTTTTGGATTTCCTACCAAAACAAAGTAAATGGATTGTTATGTAAAATATGATTAAGGGTTTACTTTCGATGTTAATTATTAAAAATTAAGTTTGATTTCATACTTTAAGAGTCAAAATAAAAGCCAAAAGCTAATCCCAAAACACCTAGTTGTGATCATGCAATCATTTTTGCATACTATTTGTTAGAAGAACTTTGAAATTTCTTAATTTATGAATCATAAGATTCAATTGAGTTAACTCTGAAGTGATGTACATGTTTGTCTCCAGATACAAAGGCTTGGGAAGTGGACACTCTCAGAGGGCATATGAACAACGTGTCTTGTGTTATGTTCCATGCAAAACAAGACATAATTGTATCCAATTCGGAAGACAAAAGTATCCGAGTTTGGGATGCGACAAAGAGAACTGGAATTCAAACTTTTCGACGGGAGCATGACCGTTTCTGGGTACTTGGTTCTCATCCTGAGATGAATCTTTTGGCAGCGGGTCATGACAGTGGCATGATAGTGTTTAAGTTGGAGAGAGAGCGACCTGCCTTTGCTGTGAGCAATGATATGCTATTTTACACAAAAGAGCGTTTCTTGCGCTTTTATGAGTTTTCTAGTCAACGGGAGACCCAGGTTATTCCCATTCGACGCCCTGGAACTACCAGCCTCAACCAAAGTCCAAAGACGGTCTCTTACAGTCCTACAGAAAATGCTGTTCTTATTTGCTCTGATGTGGATGGAGGATCTTATGAACTGTATGTCATACCGAAAGATAGTGCTGGGAGGGGTGACAGTGTTCAAGAGGCAAAGAGAGGTGCTGGGGGATCTGCTGTTTTTGTGGCTCGAAATAGGTTTGCAGTGCTTGACAAAAGTAGTAATCAAGTATTGGTCAAGAATCTAAAGAATGAAGTTGTTAAGAAGAGTGGGCTTCCTTTTGCTGCAGATGCAATTTTTTATGCTGGAACAGGTAACTTGCTGTGCAGGGCAGAAGACAGAGTCTACATATTTGATCTGCAGCAGAGGTTGGTTCTTGGTGAGCTGCAAACCCCCTTTATCAAATATGTTGTGTGGTCAAATGACATGGAAAGTGTTGCCTTGCTAAGTAAACACGCAATTCTTATTGCTAGCAAGAGCCTTGTCCACAAATGCACTATCCATGAGACCATTCGTGTAAAGAGTGGAGCCTGGGATGACAATGGGGTATTTGTCTATACTACATTGAACCACATTAAGTACTGCCTCCCCAATGGTGATACTGGAATAATTAGAACTCTTGATGTGCCTATCTACATTACTAAGGTTACAGGGAATACGATATTTTGTTTGGATCGTGATGGAAAGAGCAGAGCTATAGTTATTGATGCAACTGAGTATATTTTCAAGTTGTCTTTGCTGAAGAAGAGATATGATCATGTCATGAGCATGATAAAGAACTCTCAACTCTGTGGGCAGGCTATGATTGCATATCTGCAGCAAAAAGGGTTTCCTGAAGTGGCTCTTCATTTTGTAAAGGACGAGAGGACACGGTTCAATTTGGCTCTAGAGAGTGGCAACATCCAAATTGCAGTTGCCTCAGCTAAGGAAATTGATGAGAAGGATCATTGGTACAGATTGGGGGTTGAGGCTCTTCGCCAAGGAAATGCCGGCATAGTTGAGTATGCTTATCAGAGGACTAAGAACTTTGAGAGGCTTTCTTTCCTTTATCTTATAACTGGAAACATAGACAAATTGACCAAAATGCTGAAAATCGCTGAAGTGAAGAATGATGTTATGGGCCAATTTCATAATGCTTTGTACTTGGGAGATGTTCGAGAGCGTGTTAAGATATTAGAGAATGCTGGGCACTTGCATCTTGCTTATACAGCCGCTTCAGTGCATGGGTTACAGGATGTAGCTGGAAGGCTAGCAGCTGAATTGGGAGATTCTATTCCTTCTTTGCCAGATGGGAAGCAACCTTCCCTTGTGATGCCCCCAATGCCGGTAATGTGCGGTGGTGATTGGCCTCTTTTGAGAGTTATGAAAGGCATATTTGAAGGTGGGTTGGATAATGTCGGCAAGGGTACTGCAGATGAAGATGAAGAGGATGTTGAAGGTGATTGGGGAGAGGAACTGGAAATGGTTGATGTGAATGGTTTACCCAATGGAGATGTGACAGCTATTATGGAGGATGGTGAAGCTGGTGAAGAAAACGAGGAAGAGGGAGGCTGGGACCTTGAAGATTTGGAGCTTCCTCCTGAGGCAGAAACCCCTAGGGCTTCTGTCAGTTCTCGCCAAACTGTTTTTGTTGCCCCAACTCCGGGCATGCCAGTAAGTCAAATATGGATCCAGAAATCGTCTATTGCTGCTGAACATGCAGCTGCTGGTAATTTTGAAACAGCGATGAGGTTGCTGAGCAGGCAACTCGCAATTCGTAATTTTAATCCCTTGCGATCCATGTTCCTTGATCTTCACAGTAGCAGCCATACCTATCTACGTGCCTTCTCTTCTGCTCCAGTGATATCTCTGGCTGTTGAGCGTGGTTGGAGTGATTCTGCAACCCCAAATGTTCGGGGTCCACCAGCAGTTATTTTCAGTTTTTCTCAACTGGAAGAGAAGCTCAGGGCTGGTTATCGCGCCACAACAGCAGGGAAATTTACTGAGGCTCTGAGGCTCTTCCTCAGCGTTCTTCACACCATTCCGCTTATTGTGGTGGAATCAAGAAGGGAAGTTGATGAAGTTAAGGAGCTGATCATCATAGTCAAAGAGTATGTCTTGGGTCTGCAAATGGAGGTCAGGAGGAGAGAAATTAAGGACAATCCTGTGCGCCAGCAGGAACTTGCAGCCTACTTCACTCACTGCAATCTTCAAGTGCCTCACTTGAGGCTGGCCTTGCTGAATGCAATTAATGTATGCTACAGGGCAAGAAACCTTGCTACAGCAGCAAACTTTGCCCGGCGACTTCTAGAGATCAATCCCACCATTGAAAACCAAGCAAAGACGGCAAGGCAAGTTCTGCAGGCGGCTGAGAGGAATATGATGGACGTTGCCGAGCTAAATTATGATTTTAGAAACCCATTTGTGGTATGTGGGGCTACCTATGTGCCAATATACCGAGGACAGAAGCATGTCTCCTGCCCATTCTGCAGCTCCCAGTTTGTGCCTAGCCAGGAAGGACAGCTTTGTAGTGTGTGTGATCTTGCTGTGGTTGGGGCAGATGCTTCAGGATTACTCTGTTCCCCATCTCAGGTACGATGATCTGTCTATGTAACCAAGGGACACACTTCCAACCTTCTTTTTTTGCGGTGCGACCTGTAGTTGCACGTGTTGGCTCATTGACATGTGCAGCAGTTAAGAGTTAAGAAATTACATGTCAAATCTTATGGTGAATTGGTTGTTGTCTCCTATACCATCATTTAGTTTTCCTTTAAGTAGATGTTAAGATTTTTATTTTAATAACCATAATTTTGAATTTTGTGATGGGCTATTAGATGTTTATAGTATGGCCTTGAGGCTGGATGGGAACTAGCAAGTAGCATGGCAGTGATGGCGTTGCACTTTGCACATTTGCGTTAATCCAATTGATGGGTCAGGAGTTTTGGTTTTGATACTGATTGGCTGTTGTGGGACAGTACTGTGAAATCTTATTTACCTGTACCATTTCTGAGTTTTCCTTTTCTGTGAGTCTGTTCTGCATATCATTTCAAAATTTTTTATTTTGAAACATTTTTGCAGATCATCTTATTTTTGGCTCGTCTAGCCGCATAAAAATGGAATTTATAGTTGTTTTTATCCATCATATGTGTGATTTAGAAAATGGGGTGGAGTGCAGTACCAAAAAACATATAAACCAAAAGCTGACTCAGATTTTGATTGGCGTCGATCGTTTTTGGTTCCATGAGATAAATTTTACGTACTGGATTGTTGCTGAGAATCACTTACTGATATGGACTTGTAGGCAGCCAATGGTGCTTCTTTACGGGATTCTGGATTTTGTTAAATCACAACTGTCCCGTCTTTTGGATGCCAAAATTTGTGATGTTGCTTCATCTTATATTTGTCAAAACCATATTTTCTTCCAGTGTGGCCCAAATAAATTAAATAAAAAGAACAAAAAAATGTAAACCCTAGATCTAGGAACTATAGTCGAACAAAGATTATCTTCACTACGGTTGTTGCATCTTTAAGGCGGCCACCTTCGCGGTGGTTGCCTCTATTGCTGTGTTGTGGTGATCCCACCACAATAGAAACATCACAGGAGTGAAGGCGAGAGGTAGAAAAGAGAGAATTAGGCAACTAACGTGACCACCACAAGGTGGTCTCTGTCGTGTGGGGAGTGCATCTTCTCCCCAGGGTTGTCTCCTGAGAGTCGCAGGTGCCGCCGGAGGTTGTGATGGCGGCATCTCTAAGATGGAACAATCGTTCCTTCCCAATTTTTCTTTGAAGACTCTTCTTATCAGGTGCGAGTGGGATAAATTACCCCCACCCAAGGCTGACAGGTTATTTTGGATTCTATTTGAAATACTGATTTACCCCTTTCGAAGGGTGTCACCACATTTTGCCCTATCCCATATAAAAGGAAAAGCTATATTAAAGCCATGTACGAGGATCCCCGCTAAGCATCAAGCATCCATGGTTGGATGGGTCCAATATTTCAATAATTTCAGAGGTTGTCACTTGCTTTGTCCATGGTCCCGAGGGATGGAGGAGGCTAGGTTAGCCGAAAGATAGGACAAAATGACCTTATATCCTCTTTTAGGAATTCTTACCCACCTATAAACGAGGGGAAGCAAGTAAGAGAGTATTATTGTGCACCGGAAATATCTCATAGCAAGAATGCCTAGAGACCTAATGTGGTAGTTTCCCATCATAGGGCCCTTACCACTCAACCCAAGAGCGGACAGACCCTATTTCATGGTCACGTTTTTTTCCGGCCAAGTTATGGGAAAACCTTTCTCCTGTTACATGAATCAGTTTATTCAGGGGTTACTTGTGACTGATTTCGAGCGTGTGATGTGTTATATCTTGGGGGACAAGGACGAAGTATGCATTTTTACTCTTTGCCCGAAAGGACACTGAATGCATTCAACCACCCGACAGACAAACGTGTAGTGGTAAAACAACTCCTTGAAGTCTTAAGGTATTTCGACCAAAAAAAAAAAGTCTTAAGGTATTTATTTATTTTGGGTTAATTACACTTTGCTAGCATTTCAAAACGGTACTTATACGATGAGGGAGATCCTGATGGTTCTTGTAGTGTTCAAAGTTGTTTATATCCATCTTAGAATGTTTCAAATTGTTAAATCCGTAATTGACGTTAAGAATCCGAAATGCATGAAAAAAATATGCATATATTATAATGTAAACCTCCGCTAACATGCCTTTGATACCAACATCCTCCCAAATATACGATGAATCCTTATTTTACAATTGACTTATCATATCAGCCTGTCCTAACATGACTTCGATGCTGAAATCTACTAGAATGGACGGTGAGATCTTATTTTAAAAATTACATTATATACTTAGCCTATCAGCTTTATTTAACAATGGACGGTTGAGCGGCGATAGACCATGCTCTCCGTTAGTTTTTTTCTTTTTTTTTCTGTCGAAGTAGTCTCCGTTAGTTGTGAGAGCGCCTCTTGACTGTGCTCAATGGAGGTCTTCCAAGCGAAAATGGAAGACAAGCTTGCTTTTCTCCGATGGAGTCCGTATGAAATGACAAAGCGTGCTCTCGCTCTCTCTCTATGAAACGAAACACTAAGGTGGGTTGAAGAGAGAGATTGGTTGGGTGGGCATTCGAGTTTTTTTTCCCCAAAAAGCCACGGTGGTGCATTTTTGGTACTTTGTGGATGGTCAGATTTCATTTTGCTTTATCCAATTATACTTTGTCGCCACAGGTCAAGCATTGATTGGATCTGAATAGGGAAACGTGTGCCATGTTAGCCGTTGACGTGTCGCTTTGATATCACCGGATATTTTCTTCTCAAGGTCTCTTTCTCCCGTTGAGTCGCTATGAAATCTGTTGGGGTCTTAGTTGTATCAATCATTGGGTGATACCCCAACCAGACACCCCTCTATCCCGCAGCGAGGAGAAGGAGCCACACCGTCCCGCGCCGCCCCGCACGGGGCAGCTTTTCACAACACGGAGCGATATACCTCCACCGACTCCCACTCCTGTTCTTTTCTTATTACTTCACCTCTTTCCCAAATATTTGCTTATATACGAAACCGAGGTTGGACAAGAGTGCGTTTGTTTGAGCAAAAGTATTTTTCGAGAATCCGTTTTTTGGACTTTGACCTATTTGATTTGTTGAAAATGATAAGTCAATGAAAACATTCATGTATAAAATTAGGAAAGTGAATTCCTTAATCTAAAAATGTGAAAATACTTTTCAGTATTGCTCATCTTGAATTTGTTAATATTTATTTTTTCTTTTCTTTCATTCTTTCTCTTTTTCTTTTCTTTCTTTTTTTATTATTCTTATTAAATATTTTTTTAAAAATATAATTTTTAATCATTTTTTATTTAAAAAACATTTATTTTTTATTTTTTATTTTATTGTTCTTTTTTAAAAAAATTAGATTTTTTAAATAATAAAAATAAAAATTATTAAAAAAATTTGATTTTTTTTCCTAAGATGAAGTCATGAGATTAAAATTATTTTTTTAATGAAATTCAAATATTAGAAAACGATTTTGATCATATATCACCAAAGAAAGGAAAACTAATAGCATTCCCAGAAAATGTTTTCCGGGAAATTATTTTCCTTTATCATTGAGTTTTTCACGAAACAAACGCACCATAAATTCCATTTGTTTTGCGAAAATAAATGATTTGAAAAATATTTTTCTAAAAATGATTGTCTATATCGCTTGAAGGGATTAATAAATGAAAATTGTTTTCATTACCAAGAACAATTTATGTCTAAATATTTTCATAAATGATGAAATAATTTTTGTTTATTTATTTTTGTAAGTAATAGAAAAATATTATTTTTAAGGAAATATTTTTTAAATTATTTATCTTTTGTGAAACATTGTCATCCTCAGTAAAAAAAAAAACAGCCGAAAAGATAATAGTCCGCGGCCCTTCGCAAAAATGTTCCCAATTTATTTTTGACAATATTCTCTCTGTCTCTGTCTCTGTCTCTCTCTCTCTCTGTGTTGTGAGTGCATGTATGAGCGTGTCCGTCGGACGGGAGCGACGACGTCGCAGATCGGCGGCGGTGAGCCGTTGCCTAATCTCCTACAGGTTTTCACTCGTACTTGCGTTTTTTTTTTCCCTCATTCAGCAATTTCTAGTTCGCCGGACAGATTCAGGACTTGTCTCGTTCTTATCGGATTCGTCGATGCAGCTCGCGTCTCTGTGCCCTTGATTTTCGTGAATCTGTTGCCGATCCTCTTCTGTTCCTCTTCTTCTTTGGGGGGTCGATTTTGGTTTTTGCTGTTTGGGTATAGAAATTCTGAGCCGCGTTTCCGCACGGTGTGATTTACTCGGTTTGGGTGGCATCTGTTTCGTCGTAAATTGTCAAGATTCTTTCATATCTTGAGACCCTGGATACTAAAATGAAAACCCTAGTGCGGGGTCAGGTTTTGGGCTCAAAAGACTATGTTGTGATGGTGGCAGTCGAAGCTCCAAAATGTGTTCTTGGGTTTTAATCTTGTCAAGGGCATGTTTTATTTCTCCTTCATGGTGTCATATGATCCCGCAGGTTAACTTGAGAGGACTTATGTGAACCAAGTTTCGATCTTGAATTAGCAAAAGGGAGGCACAGGCCACTTCTTGTAGATTATGGCTCTTGGCTCTGTTGTAGCTGCTGTTACTGCTCTTGCTCTTCTGATACTGATCCGGTTTCTATACATTGTGCTTCGAAGTGGAAAGTCGCTTCATGGGAAATCCCAAAAGCCCTATAGTACCCTCGTTATCTTAGGCTCAGGTAAGCTCGTAGATGATGTACTCATTAGCTTCTTTCTGTATTTCATTCGCAGTGAATGCATCCTGGTTTAATCATGTGTGTGCATCGACTTTTGCAGGGGGTCATACGGCTGAGATGTTGAATCTCTTGTCTGTGTTGCAGAAAGATCGATTTGCACCTAGATTCTATGTTGCAGCTGCCACTGATAATATGAGTCTTCAAAAAGCTCGCGTGATGGAGGACTCCTTGGTTGATGCGGTAAAGCACTTATGCTTATACTTTAAAGATACAGTAAGTCATTTCTGACTTTATGCTTGTGGTGCTTTTCTATTGTTGTCATTTTTGTTCTTGTAGAACTGCAATTACATCATTATTCTTTCAAAAGATGCTTCAAAGATATGGTTTACATGAATGGATTCACATTAAATTTGAAATTTTGATTGTGGCGGGACCTCCTTCCATATGGAATAGGAATATTGGATGAGGTCATTTGTAGGTCATAATAGAGCATTGGCATTGGTAATGGTTGTGAAGGTGTATATACTGGAAAGGATAAGATTGTTGAGGAGAGTAGAAACCAATTTGAGCTGGAGATGCGATATCAGATATCTTACTTAAGTTGTCTGTGGAAAGTACTGGAAGAGGGTCTTATGTGAAGTGAGTGGCAGAGTAATCCATTGACTGCATTTGATTCATGTTCGTGCAAATAAGGATCAAAACTTTAGATATCAAAGCAGTCAATAGTGTCCTCACAATAGAGCATAAAATATAACATTGTTGCCGAAGTGTTAGAGAATCCTGTAGCTAAAGATTGCTCTGTAAACTGTTTTACAGCCCCAGTCAAATATGTAGCCTATTATGACTTTTTGACTCCTGCAATGACACGCTCCTGTATAGCCTGATTTCATAGAGCGAGGCAATCTCACACTGAACCACTCCATGCCAACAAATTATATGAGTTCAATCTGAGTAAATTATAATGAAGTGGTCATTGGCCTGGCTTTCTGAGGGTTCAATCATCTTTTATGGGAAACAATAAGGCAAAGATTTATTGATGAGATAGATAAAAGAAAGCGTGGTGCTCAACTTGCTAGTTAGATAGTGCGAAATCCAGTTTTGCTTAAATAACCTTTGGGAACTACAGTGCATTTGAGATTTCTTCTTCTGTTCTGTTCTTTTACATGTGCAGGGTCTATAGCACGCCTGGCTCAGTGTCATCATCTTTGCATCATGACTCAGTATGCTTTTAACAAACATGCAGAATACTCCTTTTACAAGATGTGATCCTCCATGGGTTCATTTGGTAGATTTGGGGTGCCAATATATCAGTTATCACTAGTTTAGTTGGACAAAACGCACACACATACACAACAAGGACATGACGCTAAATTTAGGAAAGCTTGTGGCTTCCGGTAGTGCAGTTTTCTTTTGCTGGCTCAGCTGGAGCCATGTCGTTCCTTCATCCTGTCTTTTGTTAATTGCAGTTGACATTCATAATATACCACAAGTTATTGAGAAATCTCTTGAATGTCTAGGCTGGGGTCAAGGTAGGGGAAACTGCAAAGTACATGCAGATATACCGAAGCAGAGAGGTTGGTCAATCGTATGTAACTTCTGTTTGGACGACTTTACTTGCCACTGCTCATGCACTATATATCATGATTCAACTCAGACCAGAAGTGGTAATTTCTTCCTGTAAAGTTTAATATCTCTCGTTGTTTTTAAAAACTGCTTTACTCACTTGACTGATAACTGTCACATTGGAAATGCAGATCCTCTGTAATGGCCCAGGGACATGCATTCCACTTTGCATTATTGCCTTCGTATTCAAGGTTTAGAAGCTTGCCCTCTCTGTCTCTGTCTCTGTCTCTGTCTCTTTCTCTCTCTCTCTATCACACACACACACACACACACACACACACACACACAATAATACACACACCCACACTCAGTTCTTTCGTTTTCGGTGTATTTGTCGACGAATTAATACTTGACCAGTTTGCCATAAGCACTGAAAGACTGTTGAAACTGTGGCAGGTTCTGGGAATTAGATGGTCGTCCATATTTTACGTGGAGAGCATAGCTAGAGTTAGAAGACTGTCTCTAAGTGGCTTGCTTCTGTACAAATTGAGAGTAGCTGATCACTTCTTCGTGCAATGGCCACAGTTGCATAGGAAATATCCTCGGGCTGAGTATGTCGGTTGTCTCATGTAGGTGATTAAGGTTTTTGTTTTACACATGAGGAGAATCATAGGTTTCATTCAAAGCAACGGTTATGAGGTGGGGCCGGCATAAATATAGACCCAACAGTTTTCCTGCTCAGAAATGAGATGGATTGAAAGATTTTAGAGGAAGCTCACAGAAAATGATGCATTTGGTACTTCTTGCTTTCTAGAGGATGTATTTGGCTCGGCATCTCATGAGAACAGGGTATGGTAAGTATTGGAACAGCGTGAAGGCTATAGCTATAAGTACATGGATATCAATATTTTGTGTTGATGTGGTGAACATTGTGCGTGCTTTTTCGTTTTAAATTTGCATGTTAGTCTAGGGAAAAAATGGTTTTTGATAGTATGGATTTCTTTAAGTCCAATCCAAATCCAATCTTTTTGATTACTTGCCTCATTCTCTAGATGATTTTCACTATCTAATCTGATGAGCGAAGTTCGGGTACGAACAATAACTTCCAATTGGGTTACTTTCTCTATGATTCTCACGACTCTTAATAGTTAATTCTTCTGCTGGACAGTATCCATTTGTGCATCATAGATGTATCGTAAATAGGTATCTATGTATTAACTTCTTTCTTTTTTTGGTTGATGGATAGTCGATTTGCTGTGTGCATCCTCAATCATGCATAATTACTGATATT